>VYZQ01050128.1:645-15777 GCA_013400655.1 Mystacornis crossleyi
GACATGCTGCAGATGTCTTTATAGAAAGTCATCAAAATTTACCTCCTGGAAAGCTACCTTTTCTTTTTTCTTCTATGATAAGTGCAAACACAAATATCACATTTAACTTAGCTGCATATGTTTATCCAAATTCTGAAAAAGACTGAATTAAAAAAGATGCATGGAATTTAATTTATATTCCTCTTTCACAAAACTCATTTTTTAGAAGACTCTGTAACTGTATCCCATATGGATTTTTTACCTGTTCAAATTTCCAGCCATCGGACATTGTGGAAACCATTTGAGTGAGTTCTTCTTCCTGACACTGCANTCTGTATACATGTTTGACTGGCACCTTCAAGAAGAAATATAAGATGCTCAATAGGGCATGGAATTCACTATGTTTGTGACTTGTTTGAAGTTGCCCTCACTCTGCAGAAATGGTAAGCAACACCACTTAGAATCCATCCAGAGCAATGAATAATTAGGACCATTCTAGCTGAGACCTATAGTAAACGCTGTCAGAGCAACCCTGCGATCCCACAACCTGGCTTCAAGAGAAACCGGACAACATGAGTTTGTAATACCTCCATGAAGACTCAGTTACCAGGGAAGCCTGAGTAGTAGAGTTAAAGAACAAACTGTACCATACTCACTTTCATGGAGAATATGAGCTGCTGTGAGAAGAAGCAATCTTCTCAATCACAGAGCATTACAAATAAAGAAAGTAACTCTGCTACAAAAACATACGACAGGAGCTAAACAGCATCAGTGTCTATACTGCATAAACATAATGCATAAACAGCAGTTATACCATAGTTAGGCAATCTCATCATATTCAGAGCATCTAAAAGTAAATGAGAAAGATATGTTCTACAAAAGCTGTTCTCTAAAATAACTATATCCAGAAATGATATTATGACAAATTCTACTATTACCAGACATTTTGGAACAATTACTTAGAATGTTTTCAGTTTTTGACTGAGATCTGTGAACTTCGTAAGCAGACTGGCAGCAATTAAGAATATTAATCTTTGTACACTAGTGGTTCCAGATCATGCGGTGATGAAGGCAGCCATTCAGTATGTTACTGGGGAAATCAGCAGTTACATAAAAAAAACCAAATGGAACCCACACACTACTTGTCATAGAACAAATAATCAAAAGCACATGATGAGAAAACAGCCTCACCTGTGAGATTTTGCTGTCTCTTTCTCTTATTTTGTCCTTTACCAGTTTTATTAGAGATGTGATATTGTAGAATTCAGCCTCTTCCAGTACACCTAGTATGAAAACATTTTTGGGGGAGACAGCGTAACCAAAGATTCCAACCAAAAATCACCAACCAGTACATACGATTATCCTCTGAACAGCTACAGAAAATTATTTATTTTTCCCTATGATAAGATCATTTACCAACCTAACGATTCTGCCTTCTTTCAGGTACATGTAATTCAATGTTTAGCTCATTCTAAAAAACTGTCCTAAAAATATCCCAAAGAAAACTGATGCCATTTCACATAAAAAATGAGGCAGGAAACAAAAAAATGCGCACAGATACCGTTCCATAGCAGACTGATAGACCACCATACCTCAGGCCCTGCCTCAGGCTGGAATGCAAAAGAGAAATTTAAATAATCCTACTGAAAACCTCTGCAGCTGCTAGCAAGCAGAAAATTTTTCTTCTTGCCATTTGAAACCTCAGAGTCTGAAACCAAAGCTTAAAGACACATACTGCTTCTACTCCCATGTTCAAGGCTCACCTGTTCTCCACACACAGAGTGCTTGGCAATGCACACGGAAATTATATTTCATACTATTTCTCTTAATTGTATTTCTCTTTGATAAATTTCTTCAATATGCTATCAATACAGTTTTACTACTATATGTTTTAAAACAGTCATCCTCCATCAGGGTAAAATTGATACAAAACTGGGAACAAGGAGGGAGAAGTTGGGGGCAGAATTTAGTCTTTAAAAGCATATTCCACACATCTGAACATGCCAGAACTTCACTTTAGTTTGCTTTGCACCTTTTAAAGCTAGTTTCCAAGGCAGCATTCTTTTGCTTAAAGAGGACTAAACCCAAGTATTTCAGAGTTATACAGGAAAGATACAAGATTACACAATAAAAGGCATCTCCCCTCTTGTTTGAATACTTATGTTCCAACTGAGAATGGGGGTTGTGAAATCAGGAATCATACTCAAAATGCTCAAATAACCTCATATACTATACCTGCATGGTACCAATCAGTTTTTGCTTGAAACAGATCGAAATTCTACACTGATTAAGGTTTGCCATCTTGTTCTAAATTAGTTTTGGTGACTCAAAAGAAGTGAAAACAATATGCAAGTGGCAAGTAAACAGGATATTTAGAAATGTCTTACCTTCCTCAGCTAGGTCCTTGTTAATAACCAGTTTCCCATGTCTGAGATAGTTCAGCACTGGCCCAAAGTAGGTTGGGTCTCTGTCTATTAAATAGGCACCTGTTTCATCCTAGATTAGAAAAACAAACACAAACCAAACAAACAACCCAACACAAAGCAAGAGAACACCAAAGCTCAAAACAAACAAACCAAAAACCCCACAATGATTTGAACATCCACGTGGGAACTGCAAGCGAATACTCATCTTGCAGCGAGCAGGTATTCAGATATAGCCACACCCCTGAAAGCCAGACTTATTACAGACAATAAAAGGAATTAAACAATACAACTGTAACTGTATCAGACTGATCACTCAAATCATTCAATACACAACTTCTCTTACCTGATCAATCCCCCCAACCCCTTATCAATGATTAAAATTGTTAGCATGGAAGATCTAAGTGGTAAGTGAGAACACTGAAAATTAGGGTTAAAAATAGCACTTAAAACCAGGAAATTTTGTTTGGGAACCTGAGGAGTCAGAACAAAGGCTGCATTCTAGCAAGCGTCAAATACCAGTTTTTCCTTTTTTTTTTTTTTTTTTCCTTTTAATTAGAACAAACCTAATTCTTTTTAACCTCAACACTTTGCTCTGAAAACATTTGGTTTTGTCTTAGCTTAGATGTACAAATACTCACAGAGTACTGAGAACCGCTGTGTACCAAGCAAGGGTTGTACATGCATCTTCCACAAAATAAAAAAAGTGCACTGAAGATGCAGTTCCTACCTACCTCATGCAGACAATGAAGGAATAGATGAACAGATCAAACTAAATAATGCTCAGTTTACCCAGCAGACTACAGCGTTTTGTGAATTGCGAAACAGTTCAAGAAATTCACCTGCAGAGCTGATATTCTTGACAAAGAGGTGAAGAAGCAAAATTGGTACTTTCTATGTTATTTAGAATCTATGTGTGAACCCCTGCAATCAAGACAGTACTGACATACTTCGTGCTGGCCAGAGGTCTAAGGAAGATTCATAGAAAGATTTCTAACTGATCCACTGCTCCTTTCTACTACCAAGTGGATCACTGACTGTATTAATCTGTTACTACATCAGGTTTTGGTGCAATGGATAGCCTACAGATAATATGCTGGAAAGATGTGGCAGCACTCCAAATACTTTTTAACTTATTTTTAATATTCTAGTACTTTACGGGAGATACTAAAAAAATCATCATTACCAATAACCCTAGCTAAATTTGGATCATACTCCCTCAAAACCGTAAGTACTAGTGACACTTGCTCTTCCATATGAAAGAAATTCTACTGACTCAATCCTCTGTATTTGAACATTAACACTTATATGTAAACGTTTGATTACTAAACTGTGATACCTGAAAACTCTCTCTACTTAACAGTACCTACAGTTCCTAACATGTTTCATTGGAAGAAAAGATGGTGGATGTATTTTCAGGTACACAGATTTAGTTTCTGAATAACTGCACTTGTCTAACCAGGACTGGTAGAATGTAGAAAGACCACAGCCTGAACTGGAAAAGCTATAAACCCTTTATAAAATTACAATTAAATGCTTTACACACCTAAACACAGTGTCATTTTAGAAGAAGTGAAGGGGTGTATAATTTTGTATAAAATTAACTGTTCAAGAAAACACTAACATATTAAAACATGCTGTCAGTTAACCTACACTCAGACCAGACAATGCTTGATGGAAGTCTAATCACAATTTCTTCTGATCTAAGCTCATGGTCTCACAAAAGCGAGACTATGCATCAAAACCGGTAGATAGATGAAGTGGTACAGTTCTAGTATTTCATCTATAAATATATTTACATTACCAAAACCTTCAAGAATGAACAATCTACATATAAAACCCAAAGAAATCAAAATAGCTGACAAAATATAAGCTGAAAAGTATTCTTTAGTAAAAGAACAGAAACCAATGAGGTTGGAAAGGAAGATCCAAAACAAAACAGAAACACTGTTTTAAAGAAAAAAAAAAACAAAAAAAACAGTAATTGGTCATAATTTGAACTGCATTAAGAAACATCGGGCTTACAAAACTGGAAGTCTTCCCAGTTAAGAAAAACAGATGTCTAGAAATAATTTTCTTCATTAAGATGATTGTAATTTTTTACACTGCAGTGTTTTCTCACATCACCTTCTGAAGCAACACCAGTCATCAGCTCTACGCCACTACAGAGACAGAGAAGTGGGTCACAGAAGCAAAGTAATTAAAAGCTCCAAATGAAATCTTAAGTAACAATGGCTACTTCACTCCTTGCACAAAAGGCCTGAACTTTTTTTTTTAAAGGACTACATTATCTGAAATTGTTTTTTTCTGAGTTGATTTCTATATAATAAACAAGCTTCCAACAAAACCACAAAGGGAAGAAGCTACGTCAGGCCTTCTATTTCAACTTCCACCTTATGAGAGGTCATACATGAAAAAAATACCATCTCAGTAGTGTCATAGTTTACTCTATGAAGCCTTTCAGACAAGGTGTCTTGAAAAATAATACAAAAGAAGGCACACAAGAGTCCTACAATTTTTGCTGCCTTTTTTTTTTTTTTTAACATTAGTAAATATCAACAGGTTAAAAACCCTGGCTAAATTCTAACACTATGCAACCCAAATTCTGTCAACAGGATTCACTTTAGCATCTAAATTCCATGCAAAAGTTGCTTACCCAGATTACAGAGACAGAAAATATGCGTCAATTAACATTAAGAGGAGGATGTGTGTCTTGAACGTTGACCTTACAGCTCAGATACGCTACACGCTAGCACCAGGGAGTCAAGACCCAAAAGATGAACCAGTCAGTAAAGAATATTGTAACTATATGCAAATAATGCACAAGTGAGACAAAAAATTTATTTCCTCAGCATCTTCCTAAAGAAAATGCCTTATCACTCCTTCTTTTGAGTGAGCTGCCTGAATATCCTTCAATGTATGCTAAGCACTTCATGTTGAAATCACTAAGAAAAGCCGATTACACTAGGCCTTTAAGGATATTTATGTAAACATAAATCCAATACAAGCTGATGCAGAAGTGTAGTCATCTGCTCTACCTAGAACTCTAAAAATACAGGTCATAAGTCTTTCAGAATATTACCAGGATTGGTTTCATCCACATGGACATGAAAACACACTGTATTATCACATGTAATTAGCATTTTGACACTTTTAATATAAACAGTTTCATTGTAAGATAAAACAATAAATTGGAAATGTGATCCAGTGTGATCTGGACAATTTAAAGAGGTAGCTAGTTTGCACAGACATAACTAGCTTTAGGCTTGCGAGCTTAAGTATTAATCGACTATGATGTTCCAGCCATGCAATTTCCTCTGCTAACTACTAAATTGTTTTTCTACAAGCTTTCAGCAAGTTTGAATCTTTACTGATACAACTAGTGTAGGTATTTTGAAGCCATTTTCCAAACTTCAAGTGAATATCACAAATGTCAGACAAACCTATATTCTAATATGGTTTCAAAGTTGTCTCTCTTTTAGATGTATTTTATTCAAAGAAGTGTTCGTGTTTACCAGCACAGCAGCAGAAATTCAAGTTTCCTCTCTATTCAGTATAGTCACATCACTCCACACCTAGAGGTGTTTCATGGAAATGCTGACATTCTTCATAAGAAAACTCAAAACAAATGCACCAGTTGTCTTCGTGCATCGAACCATAAACTGCTAGTTAATCACCTGACTGTATCTTTACCAGTTCTATTTTTGCATTATGGTCTTCTCTCAAGAGTTTTTTATTTATTGTCTGTAAATTCTAGGCCTTTTTCATACATGCTTATGGGGACACCATTTAGAAGTCAGCATTTGCCCACATACAGTGAAGACTGCATTTGTCTATTACCACTCTCCCACACTAATGTTTAGTTCAAGTTACAAACACCATGGAATTTTAGAGAAAATGCAGTAACTTGCTCTTAAATTTTCCATCACCTGGTTCAGCGTACCAGTGAAAAATCAGTGTAGCTCACAATCACATTCCTTTGAAAAACACTGACCAAAGCAATTAAACGACCATGTATTCCAGTTGCAAATGTTTTCACTCAATCTTTATAGAGATTGAGGCTCAAAGGAATCATAATGAACACTTACCCTGATCTTAGTTTAAAACACACATTGAACTCAATTTATTTACAGTGAAATTTAACCTTTAGAAAGTCGTGGTGAAACTTAACCATTCCAGTAAGTAATTACTGTCACTGCTAACATTATGTGCTTTCTAGCAAGGACATCTATACTTTGACACTTTGCGAGCTGGATTTCACTTTTGCTAGACTGAACAGGCTTCAGTATTAGATTTCTTGTCTCCATGTGTGTACCTCCACACTGACAAGTCACTCCTTAAACTTCTTGCCAAAAAAAGTTTTCTTCTTTATAACTTTTCACCAAACCATATTTCACCTTGTGACTAGTCACTGACCCGCTGTGACCTTGAATTGTGGATACTGGAACCCCGTACAGGATTCCAGCAGGACTCAAAAGGTGGACCAAATACATACACCTCCCTAATCCCATTTAACAATCTCCCCAAGAACTGCACTAAAACACAAGATGAAATATCATAAATTTATTTCCAACTAATTATCTTCATTGTGATCCATACTGGATCTGGATACGCTCAGAATTCACACCACCAAGCTCTCGGCTCAAGGCTGTATGCTCTAACACGACTATTTTAAAAAATTACATCATTTACATATACCGAGCAAGCAGGAGCTCTGATAAAGGCAGCAATACGCAGACAAATACAGTAATACTTGGTACTAAATCTGGATTTATAAATAATTGTCTCCCCTATCCTCTGCGCTTTTTAAATATTGAACTATTGAATTTTTCACAAACTGTGTGGCCTAAAACTTTGAGTGTCTGCACACTAGCAGTACTTATCAAAACTACATCAGTAACACAACCCACCTGACAAGTCAGAAATCTCATGGACAAATTAAGTGTATCTGTTACTTCTCAGAATCATGACTACAATTTAGGTATTTCTCAATGCTGACAGTCAAGGTTGTGCTACCAGGAGGACTTTGATTTTTCTAAAACACTCAGTGCTGCATGCTTCATTCTCTAACAGACTCTATGCCAACTTTAGAAAGGCATTAAAAATCAAGCATGAATGCTACTGCCAAAACCTTATTACGAAAGTTTGTCAATCTCCTGGCTTAGGGCAAAGTTAAAAGAATGCTAGAACAGTTTGCAAAAGAAAAACTGGTATATAGCTAAAATAGAAGATGCTGAAACAGGGAAATATCATTAACGGTAATGCATTAAAAGCATTAAATTAGTTAAACAATGATGAAAAGGAGATCAAGGCTCTGCTTGACTACTTTTATGTGTTCATCTCTAAACCAAGATTTAAATACTATGGAAAACAAATTCTATTGTGAACGGTAAGTATGACCACGACCGCTCATTCATTTGCTGAAATGATTCTCAAACAGTTTTAAATACAAAGTTTGTGTGACATTGTGAAACATACTAAATTCAGAGAATCAATGTCACTATCTTATTCCATGAAACACTAGTTTGGCCACAGGTTAATCTTTCTTCCGTTAGAAGTGGAAACATACCTGACAGCAAGAGACAGGCTGCCCTGTCCTATGCAACATTAGTACCTGAAGGTAGTTTAAAGGTCAACATGCTACCTTTCTTGAAGCCTGTCAGTTCTTTACAGTAGCAAGCATTAAGGAAATCACAGAATCACAGAATATCCTGAGCTGGAAGGGACCCACGAGGATCAAGTCCAACTCGTGGCCCTGGACAGCACGGCCCCAACAATCTCACCACGTGCCTGAGCTCTGTCAAGCTCATGGCTCGGAACCATGACCATTCCCTGGGAAGCCTGTTCCAGTGTTCAAACAACCTCTGTGTAAAGAGCCTTTTCCTGACATCCAACGTAAACCTCCCCTGACACAACTCCATGCTGTTCCCTTGGGTCCTGTCACTGGTCACACAGAGAAGAGATCGGTACTGCCCCTCAGGAGGAAGATGCAGACAGCGATGAGCCTTCCCCTCAGCCTCTGCCAGCTGAAGAAGCCAAGTGACCTCAGCTATTTCTCATATGGCTTCTCTTTCAGAATCTTTGTGTCCCTCCTTCAGATGCTCTCCAAGAGCCTTAGATCCTTCTGATACAGTGGTGCCCAAAACTGCCTACAGGACTCAAAGTGAGGCCACACCCCAGAACGGAGCACAGGGGGACAATCCCCTCCCTTGCGCAGCTGGGATGCACCCCAGGACACAGTTGGCCCTCCCATCTGCCAGGGTATACAGCAGTGCTTTATCTTTTAATTAGGAAACATTAATTAGAGGAATGCTTTCCTACTCTCTCCCAAATAAAGACAATTGACCTATCTGCAAGCCACCCACATTTTTGAATTTATTTTAATAGGTTAATTTAAACTCTCCAAAAAAATCTCAACCAAAATCAAAGACGACAACAAAATAATTCCCACACCTCCACACTTTTTCTTCCTCTAACTCAGGAACATTAGGTTCTGTTCCCTATCTTAAGTGTTTAAGTATCCTTTCTGGAAGTTATGCCAGAAAAAATGATGACATTTACTACTAACCTCACTGAAAAAAAAAAGTTTCAAAACTTAAAACTTAGTTAAAAGTTTTAATTTAAAAGTTAAATGTTTCAAAACTTACTGTAGCGGAAATGGTTTTTTGTCTGTGATGCTCCAAAATCTCTTTCAGAGCCAGCACGACATACAAATACTTCATATACTTTACTACATACCACAACAAAAACAAAATCTTAATAATTTTTTTCTCCTACTAAAAATGACTCAGAGTGAATACCAAAACATTCCCTCACCATTTTCAATCTATGCAGAATATGCAACATTTTTCTGCAAGAATTGCTGAAAAGACAGAATGCTACGTTTAAGTGAGAGATTATTATCAAAAGTAGTTTGCTCTGGTTCTTGAAATTGAACAAGAGAATAATGACAGTGCAGAAATAACACAACGGCAGTACACGCAGATGTTCCATTAAAACGCTAAAACTAAACCCCGTCAGACAACGTTTAAAAATTACACAAGCGTACAAACAGCACCGTGCTCTCTGCTGTATTTATGAACAGTTTTGTTATTCACGAACCCAACTGCTTCGCACGACATCACTCATTAAGCAACACTCTTCAGGAAGACTCCCTCCGCGGTAGCAGAGTCGTTCCTGCCGCCTCGCACCACGGCGCCGGGCCCCGCGTTCCTTTCACGCCGGCGGCCGCCTAGGCAGGCGTCACAGCGGGACCGGGCACCACCCGCAGCGCACCCTCAGCGCGGCGGGCGGGGAGCGGGGACAGGGGAGCGGGCGCGGCGGGGCCCGCGCTCACCTTGTCCGAGTCCAGGTCGGGGTCGGCCTGGCAGAGGCGGAAGAGGAAGGACTTAGGGTCCCTGCAGAGCGTCTGTCGAGTGGTCAGGAAGCAGGTGCCCCCCACGTTCAGCCGGACCCACTTGCCGGGACCCGCGCCGGGCAGCGGCGCCGAGCTACACCGACGGCAGGGCCCGCCCGCACCGAGGCCGCCAGCCGGGGGCACCGGGAACTCACAGTGGTTCTCCGCCGCCATCCTCGCCACCGCCGGAAGGGGCCGCCCCGGCTGCCGGACCCCGGGCGTACCGCCCACCGGAAGCATCGGCCGGAACAGCGCCCTGCCCCCTTCTCGCCCGGCGCCTGAGCGGCTCCGGCGCGGGGCTCCGGGAGCGGCGGTCGCGCCTGCGACAGGGCCGCCACCGGGCCGGAGGCCGCGGGCACGTCTCGTGTGCCCCCTACCCCACGGCGGAAGGAAGAGGCGGAGGCCGCGCGGAACCCTACATGCCTTTATTACAGACTACCAAGCATAAGTGAAATCCGTCATCCAGTCACTAACTACACATCTACAGCACAGAGATCTGTCGAGAGGAGAATAAACAGTCATTAAATTATGAGATATGATTAAATCATCGACCAATAGAAAATTTATATAATAAAGCCAGAAAAAAGGTGTAAAATATAGTTTACAATAATTATTCACATTCAAGGCTGTACATCAATACATACAACACCATGGCCCCGAACATGAATTCAATCCAAATAATTCATATATTAGAATTTAAATAACACAGACTGAACTAGAGGCCAACAAGAGCCAGCAAATAACCTTATAAGAATAAAAATACAAAAGTGTGTATCTTCTATCATTGCATTATTTGCTTCTGTTTTCACGAGTTGTTGGAGGAAGGGAGATTGTTTTGTGGTTTGTTGAGTGGGGTCAGGGGGTTTGTTTGTTTGGGGTGGTTTTTTTCTTTATTTATTTTTTTCTTTTTTCTGTACATCACAGTTACAGCTACAGACCAGGTAGAGCATATTACACGTGTAACTGACTGCCACCAACCTGAAAACAGCATACAACTACCAAAACTGATTATTGTTCCTGGTTCCTATTTTTTCTCTTTTGCCAGATACAGTAATTTTAAGTTCTGCTACCATTTTGAACATTTGCCACATCAAATCAGTTAGTACACGGCCATAGGAAGCTTTGTCAAATGGTAACCATCTACATTCATGGCCCGGCTGACAGACTTCTCTCTTGACCGGGGAGAGCACTCCAGGAAATGGCATGAAGCTGAGTCCAGGAGATTCAGGTTACATGTCAGGAAAAGGTTTTTCACCCAGAGGGTGGCTGAACACTGCTACAGGTTCCCCAGGAAGCGGTCACACTACCAAGCCTGCCTGAGTTCAAGAAGGTGTCTGCCACATGGTGGGATTGCTGGGGAGTCCTGCGCAGGGCCAGGAGTTGGACTTGATGACCCTGATGGGTCCTTTCCAACTCAGTATATTCTACTTATTCTAAAGCCAGGCTAATAGGTGCTTAAGAACCTCTTCAACTGTTTGTTGCATAACAGTCATTTCTTCTACAAAAGAGGAAACATTCTGAAATTATCAGTTGTAAATGAAAACATGCCATTTTGGGTCACAGAACTACTTGTCCTTAAGCTCACTCGATCAACTGATGGACAGTCTGCATCATGAGGCTTTGCTGGAGCATTTCCATTTGATTAATAAAATACTTCCATGAAGTATTATAGACATTCAGCAGAATTTCAGATATAAATACCACACCTATTTGTGCAATTGACTGGTAGAAAGAATTATCAGAATCCAGAGGCCACATCTTTAGGCAGCTATTAACACACAAGTTCTCTCCTCAGCAAGGTGTTGAGATCAAGTGTTTTGTCCACAAGCCAAATGAAGTCATTGTCTTGACTTTACTAAATCATTCAAAAGAAAATGTGTGTGGGAAATTCTCATAATTCTTCAAAGTTCCCAGCACAAAATATAATTATATCAAGCACATTAGGCATCTTGAACTATGAAAACTGATTAGAATCATCACATATTTGTTTCAATCCACAATTCTTTCCAGACTTATATAATAGCAGATACTTCACAATTCAATCATGTCAGAAGGAGAAAAGCAGAGCACAGTACTTTCTGATAGTTTGATCTTTTCAGCATCTAAGTGCTTAGCAAATGGAATCATAATAGGCAGTATCAGTTTGCTCACAATGCCTCAACGCCACATCTGAAGTAACTTCCTTAATACAAAACCTTTACAAAACTCAACTTTAGGGCGAATGGTAACAAACTAATTTCTCAGTTTATCAAAGTAGTCTTAAACTTCTTGTGACTGGGCAGTAGTACTTCGTCCTTTCTTAAGCTCCACAGCACAGAAAAAGATGGAATAAATACCTTTCTGAACTTCAAATACCAAGCAAAGCAAAATGACATAATTGACCAGACTCTTCATAAATGATTGGCAATTGTTCAAATTGCAAGAGATGGAATGCATCAACTGATTGGGTTTTCAGTAGGTCTGCAGTGAGGAGGAATCTTAGGAAGAGTCTTCAAGTACCTAACAATTTTTTTTTTAATGCTTTGAAAACCTTGGATTAAAAGCAGAAAAATCACCTGGCTTACATGCAGCTCTGAAGAACCTCCCTTGCCCATTGCATTCCATGAATTCCCATGAACCCCAGGAGTGATCTTCAGGACAAAGATATGAATCTACCTCACATCAGATACAAGCATTTAAAATGGGTACCAGCCCTTCATAGTATGTAGCACCTGTCAACACACATTTAAGTGGACAAACTGGTAAAACATACTTAAATCCATGACTGCTTTGTGATGTCTCACTCTCTACTCCTGCCACCTTTCAAACCCACAGATTCCACCTATAGTCCAAGAAAGAGAAATACCTCTCCCAGGAATGTTCTAGTTCCTTCCCAAAAAAGCAGTAGCTAAGTAAA
Source organism: Mystacornis crossleyi (assembly GCA_013400655.1). NCBI lineage: Eukaryota > Metazoa > Chordata > Aves > Passeriformes > Timaliidae > Mystacornis > Mystacornis crossleyi. The sequence goes on from VYZQ01050128.1 coordinate 13,340, forward strand.
ACTGGAGTTCTAAGTGGAGTGATGCCTGTAAGAGATGCTCACAGTTTTCCAATAACAGCATTGTCAGTTAAATAAAAGGACTTCTAGAATCCAGACATTAGCCTTCCAGATACCCTCTTGACAGCTTACTGCTACCAAGATCTGGCTGGGTGAAAGCTTTTGGTGGGCAGGATGGAAGTCTACCGAGAGAAGATTTTAAGGTGTGAAAAAACATAGCAATTAACTTGTTATGGTGAAATGACTAAAAATCTAAGTATTGCAGAAAACATGTTTAAGCACACCTAGATTTCTACCTAGTTAACAAGCCAGTGGAGGTCATTTTGCCAGACTTCTTATGTAAGGCCAAGTTTTGTCACACTGAACAGCAGTGGCACCGTGAACCTCCATCACTGCCAAACTCTCCGGTATGAAGTTGGGAATATGTCTGTCTAGATCTCTATACCAGAGACTAAATCCAGAAGTGGTAGGGTTGCCTCCAGTGGACACAACACACGGCTGGAATTTGACAGCTGGAGAACAAAAGGATAGCACTGTAACAGACTTAAAATACATGTCATCTTGGTTAGAATGGCACATATAGCTTACTACAGACTCAGACCAAAGGTGCACTGTGCTATTCAAATTTGAGTGACAAGGAGTGTACTTTGTATGTGATGAAATCTCTCATGATGCAAAGGGAACACTTCTCTGACTTTCTCATCTCAGCCATTTACAGAACACCTTCTCTCCCTTAAGACCAGACACAGTAAGCCGAGGATTTGCTTCTCTCAGGTTTCTGTACGTGGTGGGATACAGAAGAGTACAAGAACGCAGTTGGCTCCAAAACAAAAGGCAACTGCACTGTCTCTTTTAAAGACCGGGAGAGCTGAACTGCTATCAAGTTCAACCACATAACACAGTTTTTAAGAGATGAATAATAAATCTCCTTCACCCTGTACAAGAAAATATTCGACATTCGTGTATTTTCTGAGAAATCTGATAAGCCATTGTTTCTAAAATACTGCTTCTAGAAAACAGTAGCCTATGAGGTTTTTCAACATTGTAGACAAACCTTTCTTTGGTGGAAGGAAAAGCACATCATAGTATGACAACTCAAAACGCAAAGTAATGGTTTGTGTAGTGAGTGAATAAATAGGTGTGATGTTTATACTGCTTTTAAAACAAGGAAGGAATGCCTTTGCCCAGACCTGGATCATTCCTCTCTGCAAGGTTTAGGAACACCGGCATGTTGAAAATACCTTTGGGGAAGTTTTTTTTTTATCACACAGGAAGTTGTGTCTTTGTAACACTGCAGGAAATGTTTGACCACAAAAAATAGCCATAATTTGAAGAGGATAAAGGAGATTGATATGAAAAATACTTACATTTTATAGATATGCTTTAAGTACCATATATTTACCCCTTTGTATCAATATTTGCCTTTGATTTTCTAACCAGATTACTTTATTATCTATATTTCAACTGCTTACATTTTTTTCCAGAGTTCCTGAATGCCTGGCCAAGGACCAAAAATAGAATTGACATCTCATTATACAATGAGACAAAGAAAAAAAGTCAAGTAATCAATTGTACAAAGTTTTCACACTTCCTTCTCTACTCAGATAAATAGGTTGGCCCCACTAAAATGCACAACACACACACACCCTGGAAAGAAAGCTTCTAGACCTCATCTGCTGAAAAGGTGAAAAACTACTTACTATTTCAATAGCAGCCTTTTCTCCCCCATACTAACTAGTTTCTCTTTAAGTTAGCATTAGTTAAAAGCATGCTGGTAAGTTTATCGTCCCTTGATTAAACACACATATGACTTATATTAAAATTTAAACTTAATGTTTAAAATGCTTCAGAAGCCAACATTTCCATTTTAGAAATTTCAGTGCTATGTTCAGCATTTTACTCTTCTCAAAACTTTTATCATTGGAGCCTGTCTGCCAGACAAATACATTTGATTCATTCACATAATTACTAAAGTACCACACAAATCCTGCAACCAGAACTATATTAGGAATTACACAAGGGTGCAACTGACCTGGCTACAAATGCCATATACCAATAAGCTGGGGGACTGTGAGGAAAGGAAGAGAAAACAAAGAGGAGGTACTTAGAGGCATATAAAAGCTCCCTGATGAAACACAGTTTAATGATAATCTGAGAGTCACAGAAAACTCCAGCCCCGTAAAATGCAAGGCTGGTACATGATTCGGCATGTGTGCGTGTGGATTGGTTTTAACTCATCTTAAGTGAAGCTGGTAATGCAAGGTCTATCCACTAGTCTGCAGCAGAAACTGAACTGAAGTGCACAAAAGCAAGATCTTCACTGCAATGATATGCATGTGGAAGCCTCAACAGAAGCACAAAGAGCGAGCAAAGCAACCCTGAAATCCATTAGGTTTTTGCTTGTCTTCCTTTTTTTTTTTCCTTCTTAGAAAAGAACAAAA
>VYZQ01050134.1:0-12043 GCA_013400655.1 Mystacornis crossleyi
ATGTGAACTAAACCACTACAGCCTCACAGTGTCACCCATGCTGATTAATTTTGTCTGAATTGCACATTAGTGCCAGTGACTCAGCAGAGTTTGACCACAACCAGGTTATATTGTCTGCTGTGTGATTTCTCTGCATAGCTTTGGGGTAGGATAGTTTTAACTACCTACTTACAGAAAGCAGGTGAGTACAAGATTTCCTCTGTAGGAGACAAAGAGAAATGGACAGCCGTAGGCAGGAAAAGGATTTTAAAAGTGTGTTTAGGAGAAAAATGTAGTGGAACAGAAAAGGAAAGAGAAAGGTGATGGGAGTTGACATTAGAGATGTTGACATGAGAGAAAAGAAGTGAATGATACTAAATTATGCAAGTGATAAACACAAAACAATGGAAAACAGGAAAAACAGAGGTAACAGAGTCAGGGTAATAATGTTCTGTTCAGTGTGCCTGCACTGACCTGTGTTTCTATAACTGTTATCAGGATTATTATACTTTTCAGAGCTTGCCCAGTGAATAGGCCCTTGAAGCTTGCATCTGGGACACACAAGTTTGCTGGAACTTCTCCTGTTTTGGAGAAAGAAGCTATTTCTTGCTTGCAGCCATATCTTAGAGTAGCAGTAGAAATCATAGCAGAGTTGGCATGCTATTGGTGTAATTTGTCCTCCTGTTTAAATAAGAAACACAATGCATTTATTTAAAACACCATGAACTCATATAAATATGCGTAGGATTGAAGCTTCAGAGCTTGAAAGCAGTAAATCAGTGGTAAATCACCAAGTGGCAGTAACATAATTGTTCTTGATCATTTTTGCACACCCCAGATATAGATGTAAAGCCTTACTTTAGCCATCACTAGTGAAAAATGTGACTTTGAAGTTATGATTAAGAAAAGACAAACAAAGGAACCCCAGAAGTACATTTGCCTCCCATTCAGAGAGTGGGGTTTTTTTGTGTAATCTTATCTCTGGAGCTGTCAGTCTACCAATACTATATTTGCTCAAAGGTATTACCTTAACACTTCTGTCAGTAGAAATTATATTAAAATCTATATTATTTCCCATTGCCCACAGTTATGTTTGCACTTTAAAGTCAATAAAATCTTACAGCAATAAAATCCTAAGTAATCCTAAGTTCAGGCAAGTACAAGGGACTTTGTGTGCAGCTTCAGGTTAAATTGAAGTCCTAATTCAACTTCATTTTGCAGTAAATTTCGATAAGTAACTAATATAAACTGTAGTGCCCATAAATAGGATACATTTTAGTCGAGGCTCTAGAGACACAATTTAAAGTGAAAAGGCTGTGACATTAATAAGCTAACATACACTCACACTATAAGACATTTTTAAGTGCTGTAGTAGAGGCAAATGGTATCTAACCCAGGGCATCCATTCCTCTCCAGTCTTTTATGACGTGAAATTACAAAGCATAGGTCAGGAATAGGTAAATTTTGTGCTCTTGGGGTAAGAGATGGGAGGATTTGATTTTTTTCCCGTTGACTTGTTTAGGGGTCCCATACAGCAGAATAATTGTAGTTTACTGCATGGATAATGTTACTGTTGGAGAACATAGTGAGAAATGGTGCAGAAATATTGGTTATACCACGCAGAGCTCCAAGTCCAAGCTAGCTGTTCTTTCTTCTGCAGAACTGCTCAGTGTGCTGTCCCTCTAGGGCTTGATTTCTGGAATTCTGCTATCTCCGTGTCCATGTTGGACACAGACCCCACTGCTTTGTGCTTTCCCAGAACCTGGGTCATATGAACAGACTTTGCAAGAATTAACTCAGCTTTAGCTGAGCCAAAACTGATGATCTTTGTTGCACCAGAGCTGGCTTTGCTACAAATAGCCTTGTTCTGTTGCATGCAGCATTCCCAAGCTAGGAAAGGTGACCAGAAACACCACGTTTGGATCTGCTAGCACAGGCTCAGACAAGGGCTGTTAGTTCTGGCTCCTCATAGCACGGATGCAGCAGCCATACTTATATGTCTAAATTAGACTGTAATTTATAAATTATGCTCAAAGTAGTCCATATTTTAGCTAATAAGACTTTGTCAAAAAGCATGGCAATTAGGGTGTTTCTATAACTGGTGCCTTCTTAATCTGCAGCCAGAATGTCTCAGTGGTGTCTCAACAACACTAAAGCCCAGTTAAAAGCACCTTGAGGGGGTCTAACTTGTCCACAATTGACCTGCACTTATAGTGCATAGGGGTCCAGATATCATGGAGTGTAGTCCTTTCATCTGTAGTCTGCCCAATTCCATTTGGGATCTATTTTTTTTCCCCAGAAAACACACTCAAATTTAGAAGACCAATTCTGTACAAGTGGCTGCTTGAAGGTGTTGAGATGAGTGGGAGGCTTGTGAAGAGCAGCCATGACTCAGCTCCTAAGGTGGGACATCCTTCCTAGAGAAACACAAGCAGTATGGATTGGATGGACAGGGCAGAAAATTAGAACACTGCTTTATGCTCACTCATACCGCTGCTGTGTGGAGCTTATTTTTTTCTGAGTATTTTACCCATTGCTGCTGCTCTCAGAAAAGGCATGTGTTGGGCACTGCTGCCTCAGTCAAGGCAGCAGCGGGGGCTTACTGGTGTGGTGCATCATGTGGTTCACGCTCACTGTGAAGGTGGTGGTTAAGGCACAACGGACAGAAATGCTGCTCTCCTCATCTTTTTCTTTGGCTTCAGATTCTTCTTGGACCTCATAACCGTTCCTGGGAATAGTATGTTGTGGTCTTCTGTGTGTCATAATTCATAGTAAGGGTCATTACTGTTCACGAAAAATAGCCTAACTAAAACTATGAGACTCTTATTTGATGATGCTTCTTGCTTTCATAGAATCTTATCATCCTTTAGGTTGGAAAATGCCTCTAAGATCATCAAGTACAACCATGTCACCATTGTGTCAGCACCAAGCAATGTCCCCATGTGCCACATCCAAATGTTTTTGGAACACTTCCAGGGGCAGTGACATCCCCACTTCCCTGGGCAATGCTTGACAACCCTTTCTGTGAAGAAATTTTTCCAAATATCCAATCTAAACCTCCTCTGGTGCAACTTGAGGCTATTTCCTTTTGTCCTGCCACTTGCTGCCTGGGAGAAGAGCCCCACCTGGCTACACCCACCTTCCAGGCAGTTCTAGAGGGCAATAAGGTCCTTCCTGAGCCTTCTCTTCTACAGTATAAGCATCCCCCAGCTTACTTAGTTGCTTCCCATCATGTTTTTGCTTTTCATCACATTAAAATGACAAGCAAAAATGAACTCAAGAGCTATTAAATGATGTGGCACTAATGATGTCTACTGAAAAATCTAGAAGTACTAAAGCAAATTCCTCTTTTGGTTAAATTGCTATAATTTTGACCGGACTGTAAATTACAGAGAGAGGGTCTAATTTATGGGGTGACAGATGCATTTGTCCTGGATTTAGTTAGATGCTGTACAATTTGCTGAAAGCGTACGTTTGCCTAGTGATACTGTGCATAACCAGAGAACAACCTCTCTTGTGGCAAGAGAGCCTCATTTGAACTAAGCTTTCTGCTGAGCAACCTGAAGAAAAAAAGAACAAAAGCAGTATAAATGGGATAATGGCAGTTTTTAATGGTAGTACACAGGAGGAGCAGGTTTAATCCTGTATTAAGTATAATTATCATAACAGATGAGTGCACACCCTAACAGCACAATATGGTTTTCTGTCCATGCAACTGATAAATGCCCTTTTTTCAGGTGGAATCTTTCCAAATACAAAATAAAAATTTTACCTGAGAGGTTATCGCTTTGGTGTTCAGGAAGGAGGAAAGGGGATAAATCTTATGGATTTGCTTACCTTAGCAGGCTTTACCAGGCCTCGTTATTCATCTCTGCAGCTGAATATGGTCAATTCCATTAACCTCAATATTACCAATCCATCATATCGTTGTGTTCCACTGCACTACTGCTGTGGTGCTTCTGCAGTAATATAGAGACTGTTGGCAGAGCTGAAGTTCTGCTAATTAAACAAACACATCACCAGTCCCTGAAAAGCATCAATATTAGAAGCCTATACATAGTTTCCTCTATCTAATATTTTGTGTCATAAATTAGTAATTTTTTTCATATAGGGGAAAAGTACATCATGAAAAGTTGTCTCATGAAGATTTCATGGGTAGGGGTTTGGTTTGGTTCTGTTAGTATCAAAACAACTGCTTTTTCCAGAATTAATATTTGAAAAAGGAAAGCATTATGCAAATTATATTGCAGAATATATGTACTTGGTTTAGTTCTGGTTTCAGATTTTTTTACTTTTATTTAGAAGGTCAGCTATAATAGCTGATATAACTTCAACTGTTCAACTGTTTCAGCTGGGTTTTTTGTTGTTTCTTTTGGTTTTGTAGTGATTTAATGACCTTAGGAATTGATATTTTGGAACAAAAAGAAAGTTCTGTGTTTCACATGAAGTATCATAGTTTGAGTTTTTAATTTCAAACAAATAGCATGACACTCAATTTTAAAATTGTTTCTCTTTCAAGACTGAATTGTATGAGTTCCACATATATCCTGGGACTGGAGTTATATGGAAATATATTACAAATATATATACAAACATCTGCTGTGAGCAGTGAGAGAAGGACTGCAGAGCTATAGCTATACACATATGCTATAGCATACATAGGTTTGCAACACCACTGTATTACCTGAGGTAGGATGAGTCATGTAATCAGAGAAAAAACAAAGGCCCTGGGGAGACCTTCTAGAAGCCTTTCTGTACCTAAAGTGGCCTACAGTAAAAGCTGCAAAGAGATTTTTATATGGGCAGGCAGTGACAAGACCAGGCGTAATGCCTTTCAACTAAAAGAGGGCAGGCTTAGATTGGTTATTAGGAAGAAATTCTTTACTGCAGGCGTGGTGAGGCATAGGAAGAGTTTGCCCAGGGAAGCTATGGATGCACCATCCGTGGCAGTGTTCAAGGCCAGGTGGATGAGGCTATGGTCTTGTGGGAGATGTCCCTGCCCATGGAAGGGGGATTGGAAATAGATGATCTTTAAAACCTCTTCCAACCCAGACCATTCTATGATTCTATGAAATGCAACTTAAATTTCTAAGTTTAACACGCTCCTTGCTCCAGGTCTCCTCCAGTGTCTGAGTTAATGCAGGGTCATTGTTTATCCCAGAAATTTGGACAGAATATACAAAGAATATGCAGTTGTTCTTGATAGTAACTTTTGAAATCCTTGGTATATTTACAAATCTCATTTTTAATCTTTAATTCCTATCATCAAGGATTTCCCATCTCATTGAGTTGCATGGCCTGTTTGCACACAGCATGTGAAAACAAACTATGAAAACAGGGTTAGAGATGCTGAGCTGTCTTCTGTAATGGAGTAAGATGTTTCTACACACAATGAGAATATGTCTCTGAGTTTTTCAAAAGAACATTTCAGCACTTTGCTTAGGCTCCTGGCAAATGTCAGTCCTCTGAGCATTATTGAGGCAATAACTAGGTTAAGAACAAAGCTTCTGGTTATTCTGGGGATACATCTGAGGTAAATATAAGGGGCTGCGTTGGGTGGAAGTAGGAGACGTTTCTCTGGGGAAAATATTTGTGTCAGGAAAAACATTAGGCAATGTGAACTAGGCTTTTCACCACTTGCATGAGCTTTTGAAAAATGTGCTTAAAAACAATAAACTGAAAACAGAACGTAGCATCCCACAGAATACTGTGGACATTCAGGAGTGTCTGCACTATTCAGGGGGAATCTGTTCTGTGCAGCCTTGTTGATAAACCCTGGATGAAGGCTGGATGCCTGTTAAGTCTACAGTTGTCACAAATCAAAGAGATGGTGTTTATTAGGCAAAGCACTTTAGACCAAGATGTCAGGTGTTTTGCTCCCCTGCCACCCCATGCATGCAGGAGTTCATGACAACTAGGGAGAAGAGAAGGTTGTTGCAAGGCAGAGTAAGTTATTTTTCATTTTCAGAGACTCATGACTCAGAACCCTGGGACAATGTGTGTGTATTTGTAGAGATTTAGAACCAGTACATGGCATGTCAGAAAAGAGTCTTACTTTGCATAGTATTTTTTCCATCATAAGCTTTTCCATCATAAGCTTTACAAAAATTGTCTTAGTTTACTTGATTTTTAACTTATCTTGCCAGGCTTTTGAAACATGTGAATAGTTTCCATGCATGCAATTACCTGTGAAGCTGTTAAATTCCCATTACAGGCACAAAGAGTGAGATGAGCCTTGTGAAGTATAAATCCCCCTAGAATAGATATGCATACATCAGAATTAGTCATTTTAGGTCCCCAGAAAGAGAGAGTGTGAAATAATTCATGTAAATCAGATGAAACGGTGATCATTTCTCTTTATTAGCACAAATATGTTTTGAGTTAACCTGAGGTTCTTTCATGCAGAAACTGGGATTTCCTGGGGCCAGCATCCCTGAAACCTGTGCAAACCTTAAGGCATCACCACGTGTGAGGCACACCTCACACTGACAAATATATTTGATTGCTGAGCCAAACAAGAGGCTTAAAAAAAACCCAGTTCCTGTTGGCATAGAGAGATTTCTGCAGCAACTTTACTACTTTGGCTGCTTCACATTATTTTCTTTTACTCTTCTGTTTTCTTTGCCTTGAGTCCTCTTCTTTGCAAACCATTGTACTGTAAAAATGAGAAAAGAAATCTGTATGCTGATAGCAGGTCTAATGGCATCAAGGGTTTCAAGGATTTCAAAAAGAGTTTTAATCTTCGGTGAATAAAATCTGATCTTCATGTGTAGTAACACGGAGTTTTTTTACAGGCTTTTAGTGACAATATGATAGTGTAACAGAAGACTGTAATGATGACAAAGCTTAATTCAAAGTATTCATGAAGATAGAAAGACGATGTGGTGTTTTGTTGGGAATGCTGGAGTTTAAATGTGCTTATGAACAAAGTCAAGACATAAATAAAATGTCCTTTTTAAAAGCAAAAATTTAGATATCAATGGAAAATTGCACTTGAGATGGTGGAATTTGCCATCAGTTATTTTTTTGGTATTATTAATATTAATTATATTAAGTATATTAATATAATTCTTAAAAAAGGATGAACAAGACAATTTTTGGAGATTTGGAAGTTCAGCTCCTGTGGTGCTCTAGCACCTGTTCATAGGATGATTCTTCTCAAGGGTCAATCCTTTAAAAAACTTTGTAAACACTTTGGTTTTCTTACCACTTGCAGCTTTTCTACAGTAATTACAATGTCTGTTTGTACATATGTTGAGTGGGAGGTTCATAACTGTTCTTCAATTACCTATTATGAACACTCCTATTTTTATAGTATTGCGTTTATTTGCTGGAAGTAGTTAAGCAAGTTTCTAAACCATTTTCTGTGCCTTTCATTTGTTCTGAATGTTTTTATGTTATGTAGGTAAGAACAGAAGGCATAGAGCCTTAATAAATTGGGTCTTGGTCCTATTTTTGGTCATCAAACCTCAGGAAAGTCCGATTCATCATCTGCAGTGTCCAGGGAATGGCGTTAATGACCGAATAGTTTATATCATGTTCTGAGATTAATTTAGTTACTGCTGATGATGCTGTTTTAAAATAGCCTCATTTTGACTAAAGGATTTCAAGGATCACTAAGTTTCAAAAGGCAATACAAGGTCTGAAGGAATCAGAATCAGCTTTGTTGTTGTTGGACTGTATGTTCACATTGAGTAAAAATTGAGCTGGGCTGATAAAATAGTGAAAGATAAATACAGGCAAAAGAAATTGTGATGCAATTCTCTATTTTATCTGAAGTGAGAAAGAGGATATTAAAATGGAGATAAAAATTATACATGTCCTGTTGCTCCAGGTAATGTGGGATAGGAGAAAGCAGAAATTTTTAAGTTGTGTCTGGGTAAAGACAAGGAAAAAAAGAATTTTTGTTACAGCAAAATGTATTGGGATTTGAGTCCTATTTTTCCAGAGAGTATGGTTGCAGTGAATTTTACGTAATCATCCAAGCTTTGTATTTGTGTCTAGGTTCATTTTCCCAGCAACTTAAAATCACTACGTAAAACCTTGTCCTTTTTTGAAGTATGAAGCTGAATGATGAACATTTGTCTCTGTGACAGACCAGTTTAGGTCAGCAGGACTCTGGATTTAGCACCAAAACTTTCCAGGGAAGCCACAAAATATGCACAAGTGGGGCTTCTCCTCATTTTTTCTAAAATAGAAATTAGTCTCACAGCCTCTTATGATGTGGGGTAACTTTCATTCATAGTTACTTCTTCAATCTTTAATGCTTTTGCCTGGATAAAATTTAATTTTCTTACTATGCCTTCTCATACCAAATAATGCCTTGAGTGTTAAAGCTGCAGAAATTGTTGTTATGCTCCCTAGAGCCAGAGCAAGAAGCATTTTAGTTGGTTGAGTCATATATAGAGACACATATATACATTTCTCTCTCAAATTGTCTCAATTTAAAAAAACAATGTTCTATGAGTCAAAAGTATATAAAAAGTAATTACAGTGATTGAATGCTTTTCTATTATCTGGTTTATTTGATGACACAGCATGACATAGGAGGAATATTAGGAACAAGAATTGTGCAAGCCAGTGGTGAGTCCTCTGTTTTCCCCTGTATTCATTTGTGCTGCTGAGTTCTGGTTGTATTTGTCAAACCCCCTTAGGTTTGCAGCTGCAAGGAATGGGTAGGTGTGAGACTGCCAAAGTAAATCTAGATGTTACAGAAACTAGCACTGCAGATGGTGCACCTCCTTACAAATACTTGGCTTCTTTATGTTGAAGAGGGGGCTGCGCGTGGAGGTAGAAAGTGTGAAGGTGACAAGGCAGTTGTCTAGGAAACAGGTTGTAAAGCTGGAAAGCAGGGAAAAGTGTCAGGCTGATCCTGTCATACTATCTGTGCCTCCATATTGTCACCCTGGTTCAGCTGAAAGCTCACGTTATTGTTCTGTGATTTGGGATTTTTTGCAAATGGCTTTGCTCCTACTGTGCTGCTGGTACAAGGGAGGCAGCAGGAAGGGGTGGGGTGGGACAGACCTCAGCTGTGGATTTGTTGTCCCTGTGCTTTTAATAACCCTTCTAAATTTTCCTCTGTGGATTAGCATGGTTTAAGGAACAATCCCAAGCTGTGGAGGGTTTCCTGCTCCTGCTGAGATAGCTACTAGATCTAGATCCCAGACTACTTCCCTTCTTCCAGGTGCTGTGTTGCTGTCTGTGGAGCAGTGAGGACTGATGGCTTTGGTGCCAGGGAGAGCTCCAAGAACAGCTGGCTCAGAAGTGAACAAGGGTGACTTTGGCTTTTGGATGGGTGACATGCAATCAGCACAGGAGCTTCCTCTGGTGCTGAAACCACATCTGGGAGGCAGTGCTTGTCCAAAAATACAGACTGAACAGGACTTTTCTTGCTTTAGTATTACCATGCGCAGTTTTGCTCTCACCTTGAGGTAGTTGGGAGGCTGCTGTGCTGGGTACACACAGAGAGAAAAATACTGTTTACAGTTAGTATTCCTGTTCACTTCCTTACTTCTAAAAGGCAATTTCTCTTTTAGGGCTGAAACCGTCTCTGTTCCTATATCCAGGAATAGTTGTTCGCTTTATTTGTCCCCACTTTTGCTTCCAAATACAGTCAGAAAAATTGCCTGTTGCAAAGATTGGTTCTTCTTCCACACATCTGACTATTGACACATATGAAATACATGTTGTGCTTAAAGAATTTAGGTGCAACAAAACTTGACTTCTCTTCCACAAAAAAAAAAAAACCCTAGAGAACATCAGCTCTCATTCCTTCCCATCATTGCTTTTGGAGAGAGGTGACCAGCAATTCTTGTTAGAGATCAACATTTTTGGTTGTTAATGTGAAATTTAACATGTTTTAGAAGCAATGAGTAACATGTATTCAGCCATTTGTTTGTGGGCTAATTGAGCCTATATTTCAACTTACAGAGTGGTGGTTCTTCACTGTACCCCCGGGTACCAATTCTAACTTTCTCTCAGAAATGAAGCATCTGCATTCATTAAGCATTTCAAGTGTTATGTTGAATTTACAGAAGACTCTTTTGAAATGCAAAGTTAGGCTTAGAATTGTGTCCTGTGTTTTGTCTGAGAATTGCATTTTGTTCCTATGGGGATTGGTTCAGATCAAAGCTAGAAATTTCCCACCCGGGAATTCTTACTATTTTGATACCTGTCTTAACAGCCTCTACATTCAGTATAGTTGTCTATAATTTTAATGTATCTGCATTGTCTAAATAACAAATTTGTTAGGTATTTTAGGTCACTAGGCTTCCTCGTTTTGAAGGTATATTTTGGCTGACATAACTTACCATCTTCTTTTTCCTATAATTTATATGCAGGTTAAGTTATTTATAAGTGAAAATAAAATAAATATATAAACCACAGATCTGAACAACTTACAGAAAGAAGTGTCTGGAGCAGATACACTTTATCTTTTTTTGAAACGACTGGTTTAAAGGTCAGAAAGCATCAGCACAGAACAAGTCAAGTTCACTCAAAAGAACTTTGATTTTTTTGTTGTTGTTCAGCTCAGAAATATAAACAATACTAATAATTTTTAAAAATGAAAATGTTCTGAGTCAATCACCTGTCATTTCCTAACCATTTTTCTGATAAACTGAGATTATGATTATAAGGGAAAGCAGAGAGTTCTCTACAGATGAAGTACAAATAGTTTTCACCGTTCCAAGTCATTACTCCTTAGTGCGCTTCTGACCTCAAAGGTGAAGAAAAAACTTGAACAATAAAAGTAGTGAGAGGTAATGGTGCAAGGTGCTGGCAAGGATATTGAGTTTTCAGGGGAATTAGCTGGAATGAGTGAATAGGGCATTACAGCTCTAATCTCTGTGATTGTGGACTTTTGGCTGCTGCTGCTGCTTTGCTACCAGACTCTGATTGAGATATTTGGTTCAGAGGTCTGGCATTTCTTGAGCTTTCACTTCTCACGAATATTTTTTTTCACTCATCTGTCTCAGCAGGATAAGTAAGGAGGTATTAAATTGCCAGCTACAGGCCCTGTGGTTAGATTACCCATTAGTGGTAACTCTGGGCTGTGCTTGGAAAACCAGTGTGATTGAAAGGTATGTCTGCAGTAATATTTGTTTCTATTCAGCTATGAGCATCAAATCTTAAATTTACATACGCATTTTTCAGATATGCTGATGAGTATGCATTTTGCTTTGTGATGATCAGTTTTCAGTTGGAGAATTAGGCTAAAATGAATTTTATATTTAGTTAAACATGATTTAATCACATGAATATCTAACCTTTTGCAAGTGCTAACTGGAATCAATTTATCACTTGGTCATATTTACTGGCAAGATATATAAATTTACAATATTATTTGTGTCCATGTATGCATATACAGGTTTCTCAGATTTCTCAGAATTTTTTAGTTTTAGTCAAGGTTGATTTCATACTGATGGTTTGAAACTGGGGGAGTGGCTGAGACACCTGAAGGCTCTGCTGCCTTTTGACTGGACCGTGGTAGGCTGGAGAGTTGGACGGAGAGAACCCCAGTGAGGTTCAGCAAGGGCACGCACAGGGTCCTGCCCCGGGGAGGAACAACCCCAAGTACCAGCGCAGGCTGGGGCTGCCCCACTGAAGAGCAGCTCTGCGGAGAAGGACCTGGGAGTCTTCGTGGGTCACAAGGTGACACTGAGCCGGCAGTGTGTCCTTGTGGCCAGGAGGCCCAGTGGGATCCCGGGGTGCGTCGGGAAGAGTGTGGCCAGCAGGTGAAGGGAGCTGATCCTCCCCCTCTACTGGGGCCTGGTGAGGCCACATCTGGAGCGCTGTGTCCAGTCGTGGGCTCTGCAGTACAGAGAGAAATGGAGCTTCTGGAGAGTGTCCAGCGAAGGGTCACAAAGATGATGGGGGGTCTGGGGCATCTCTCTTATGAGGAGAGACTGAGAGAGGTGGGCCTGTTTAGTCTAGAGAAGAAAAGACTGAGAGGGGGTCTCATCAATGCATATAAATATCTCAGAGGTGGGTGCCAAGAGGTTGGTGCCAGATTCTTTTCAGTGGTGCCCAATGACAGGACCAGGAACAATTGCCATAAACTAAA
>VYZQ01050134.1:12142-25489 GCA_013400655.1 Mystacornis crossleyi
TTGTGATGAGGGTTTTGTTTCAATGAGTCCATCAGCTGTCCTCATATTACCCTCCACAAAAGTGTCATGACTATACTTCCTTGACATGATGCCTTTCTCTCTATTAATGAACTTGAAGTGTAAAAGGCTAACTTCTTAAACTGTGCTTTTAATAGTGCTCTTAAATTCTGAGTTCATCCTGCACAGCCCTGAGCAGCTCTTCTGGGGACTTTGTTCCTTTGTGGTAAGTAACACAATTTCCCAGGCCATCTTACTGTGTGTTGTGGGTGTAAAGACCGAGACGTGTCACTAGGCAGCGCTTACTGGCATAATTTCATTTGCATTAGCAGGATTGAGTGAATGCTTACCACTGCAAAACACACATACAAGTAAGACTTGACACAAGTGAACCAAAGTAATTAATTAGGCTGAGTGGATGTTATGGTAGAATATTAGGTAAACATATTTTAGTTCAGAAAGTTGTTTGTTTGTTTGTTTGTTTTTTAATTTGCAGCTATGCAATAAATTTTACTGATATGGGAAAAGCTTGTAACTTAAGAAAATAGATAAGGTACCTGAGAGGTAGTCCATACTGTATATCTAAGGAAATAAATCTATCCTGACAACCATCAGCAGTTCTTCAGCTGTGATGAAGAAAAAGTTGTCTAAAAGTTCTTTCACCATTTACTAAAAGTATTGATTAATATTACTGTCATAATTCTGGGATTTTAGTGGTAAAGCTTCATTATGATAATGTGTTTGGAGAGTTTTGTCCAAGGATTGATCCACCACTGTTATTTTCCTGCTTTAAGACAGGACCCAGCTTAGGCTTTGCTCTGTTGGGAAAGAGGAATGAAAAAAGTGAGATGAAGTTGGTTGGGAGAAGGTGGCATTGGGAATTAACCCACTGCCTTGATGGAGAAGGTAGGGAGAGGTGGAAGGATCAAGAGCTTGTAGCCAGAGAGGATGGTGGTACCTCCACTCTGGCTGCTGCTATCCTTGAATCATAGAATAGAATAATTTGGAAAAGATTTCTGAGATCGTCAAGTCCAATCATTAACCCAGCATAACCATATGTCCCTCTAAATTTTGTCCCTAAGTGACACAGCTACACATCTTTTAAAACCCCCCAGGGAAAGTAAGCTTTTTACACTTTCCCCTAAAATCTATCTCAAATGAATAATAGCATATTCTACACTGTGCACTTATATCCTCAGTACTACCAATATATAAATGTTTTCCTTCAACATTTTCTATCCAAAGTCAATGACATCTGTGAATTGAACAAGCCTATATGAGGAATAGACAAAATAGACAAAAAAGACCAAATATCTAACATGACACAACGAGGAGTTCTTCAGCTGCAAGACATTAACACCATTTTCAACACTGTTCTTTAGAGATACATAAAACAAGCTCTGGAGGCATATGAACTGGAAATTTTAAATGGTGTTAGCTTCTTAGATTTTGAAATCCTTATTGTTTTCATATTTTGCAAATTGTATCTGCTGTGACTATTGTTAAGGAAAGTCAGCTGTCTTTTCTTCAGCTGATGTCAAACTTACCAGAGCCTTTATTCCTATTTATAGTCTTTTAAAACTTAAAGATGTAGAAGTAATGCTTGGAAATATCAGTGTTTCAACATCTAGAGCAGAAAATTACCTCACTTGAAATAACAAAACACAAAATGTAGAAAATAATCTTCCATATGGGAAGATCATAAATTTTTCACCTCCTCAGTCAGTACTATGGTGCATAAACATTTTTTCTGGCCTTTAAAATTTATTAAAAAAAATCAGAACACGACAAAATTTTTTGTGCAGAAAAGTGTAAACAATGCTATCATCATGGACTAAATGTTGCCCTTGTAGTCTGACAGAGATCCTGGTGATAAAACACTAAAATGCCCAAAGAAAATTTGGCCTAGTAGTCTTCTGATTTTCAAAGTGACAGGTTTCATCTTCCAATTTTCTTCTACAGCCACTGAAGGAATGGCAGATCTACTGTTTCTCCTATAAACATACTTGCTTATACACCTTTTTGTTGTGCAACACCTACATATTATGTTCCTCTGTTACTGACACCTACATATTATGTTCCTCTGTTACTGACACCTTGCCAATTGGAGATCATAAAGGTGGTGCTGAGAAGGGTTGGTCAAGAAGACTGAGCTTGACAGCTCCCTGGATGCAGCCAGCACAGGTCTTCTCCTCTGTCCAGCAGCTGCCAGAGCCATGACTGGCCATCAGCACAGCAGAATTCATGAGGCACAGCAGCTGTAGCCTGTCCTTGCCCTGGGTAACCTGCCTGTGGGTGTCAAAGGGATTGTGCTTGTAGTGACTGTGCTTAGGATAAAGACTAAAGAGTTTTGTACATCCATTTGTCTTGATTTGCTCTGCACAGGTGTCTCCACTGAAAGTTCTTCTAATACAGACCACACTTAAAACTGTGCTGTATGGACACTGGTTAAAAATGCCACTGCTTCACATATTTAGGTTGATGTTCTTGTGAATCACACTGGACCTTCATTACATAGGGAGTTTTGGAAATGCAGCACTTGTTTTCACTGTATGGAACCTTCCATTAAACACAAAATCTCTGGTATAAGTAGATTTATTAGCAGTTGCTGAGACTTCACCTTTAAAAGAGATAAAATTATCAGTAGGTAAATTAATTTTCATCACTTCTGTATTTGATTTATTAACAGTAAGATCCACTGGCTTGGCAGAGTTTGCAAGAACATCTGTCTTTTTGTGAATATCTTCAGCTAAATGCTTTCGTGTGCTAAGAAATCAGGCTTGGTGAAGTGGTCCAGTTCTGCCAGTGTGTACTATAAATTTTGTTTGACTTCTGAATAGGAAGTCAGTTGTGGGTAGAGGTGATGTTCACCTACATCTATGTAATGATTGGTTGAGAAGAAGGGGCGATATTTAACTTGTCCTTAGAAATCATTCACTGGCTGTGTGCTTGCTTTGTCTACCTGTTGGCCAGCTTGGCCCTTCTGAGTAGTGGTTCAAAGGCTGGAGCTCTGAAGGGTTAGAAGGAAAAGGTCTTTAACTTTGGTTTCGTTGTGAGTGTATCTTTCAACAATTGCTATCATTTTTGGTTTTTACTAATAGGTTTTGAGAGCAGATACCTACTTGTAGGTTTATGAAATTACAAATCCCACTTACAGACCTAGGTTGACTGAACATATCAACAGATGTTGTAGAACCATTTCTGAAAAATTCAGTGTAGTAATTACAGGTGAAATTCTATTTTGAAGGAGAATTAGTGCTATAAGTAATTCAGGAAGCAGCAACTTTGATGGTCTTGACCACTTAACAGAATATTCTGAGTTGTAAGGGACCCACAAGACTCATTGAGTCCAACTCCTGGATCTGCTCAGGATGCCACTAAAATTACACCGTGTGCCCAGGAGCATTGTCCACATGTTCCTCGAGCTCTCTCAGGCTGATGCTGTCACCTCTGCCCTGGGGAGCCTGTTCCAGTGCCCAACTGCCCTCTGGGTGAAGAACTTTTTCTCAGCATGCTTCAAACTCATTCAAAGGAGAAGGTTATTTTTCTGTCTTTATGTGCACACCAGTAGAAGATTAAAAATCAGAATGGAAAATGCTACCAAAGTGCTAGTATTTTCTAATTAACCTTTAAGAATTAGAAACTACAGATGATATAAAATTCTCAAAAGGTGAAATTTCTAGGCCTTAAAGACTATGTAGGAAGGGACCAATTTAAGGAACATTTTCTTCTCTGAAAAGACTCCCATGCTGTTTTAAAGTCAGATGTTTTAAGGGATTAGTACATCAGAAATCATCTTTAAAATGACTTTTCTTGTAGCACAGGTATATATTGCTGCACACATTCCTCAGTCTTTCCTGAGGAACAGCAAACCTTTGCAAGCCTTTTTAACTTGGCTACTTGTGGATTAGGTGTTTGTAATTTTAAATACTCCACCTTGGTATTTGGGTTTGTTTTTAAGAGCTGGACCTACTTCTGTAAAGTACAAGAGATTAATTTTTTAGTTTTGAAAAAAAATTTGTGTAGGGAAAGCTGCACCTTGGAGTTTGCTTCCATGTTTAAGACCTGTCTACTGGAAGTTGTTATGATAGTAAATTTATATCAAATAGTTCTTCTTCATGTGTTATGATATTGAGTAATATTTTTGACCTTACAACCCTCTAGTTGTTTCACATCAGTGGTATAAACAGAAGTAATCCCCACAGGTTTGTATTTTCAGAATGTGCTGTCTTTTGTAATAAAGTTAGCATCTGAGATGTCAGAGGTTACTAATAGTTTTCCAGAAATCCTCTGACAATTCCTTTCAAGAAATATGTCAGATTTTCTTTTTGTACACCTGTAGTGTTTAGTTCGCATTTTCCCCTTCTGTGAGATAAGAACGGGGAGGAATGCAAAGCAGGCACCAAACTTTAAAGAATATAATGAAGTTTATTATTACAACTACAAGTAAGATGGAATAAAAAGGAATTAAAGCAAATTGACCCCCTTTTACTCCAGCACCTCCTCCATCCACCTGTAATATAAAGACACAAACTTAAAATCATTTGAGTCAGTTTACCACTCTATAACACTCTTTGGTCAGCCCATTTAGAGAGAGAAGTCTCTTTTGCTCAGCTATGGAACTTCTCCAGAAGAACAATCTTCTCATGGCATTCACGTCACAGCACAACCGCTGTCTGGGGTGGTTTTCTGTCGACATGTGAGAGTCCCTTTCCTCAACCACAGCTTTCATCACAACTGTATTGGAGGATTCACCTTTAGCTACGGGGGCTACAAATTTAAGGATGGGCACTTCCAGAAAAACAAAAGTTCTCTTCATCTATCTCCAGGATACCCCTCTCCNACTGCCAAGCGGCATCTTGGGGCTGTCACCCCCCACCCCTGGGACCCAGTGGCCGGGGCCCAGCCTGGCCCACCAGGAGAGGCCGGCCCACACGGGGCCGGGAATCATAGGTCTGACCCCCCACCCCTGGGGCCAAGGGGAGAAAGGCCATGGCCCCACAGCGGAGCTGGACCATGGCCCGTCCTGGCCCCCGCCAGGCCATACAGGTTCATGGAGACAGGGCCCAGATGGGCCCCGCCGGGCCAGCCCAGCCCTACCCCTGGGGGCTGAGAGGGCCCTCAGTTACCTCTGCCAACACCGGAACAACAAGAAAGCGATTTTCACCTTGTCCCTTTTTAAATGCTGTATTTTACAGGGGCATAACCCTTCTCTCAGTGGCTCAATAGAGCTGTCTATATTCAAATTAGTTAATTGATTGGTTCTATCAAGTTCTGGAGGAAATTACAGCACCTGTTGCAGCAAACCACTTCCTGGGCTCTCTCTCCAAAGAAACAGACCCAAAATATAAAAAAATAACCTGAAGAACAGGGAGGGTGCCAACCCATGACAATACCTCATAGCTTTATATTACTGTCCAGATTCTACTGATAAGTTGTTTCTGGATGCAAGTGCTCTGGGCCCACTTTGCGCCTAGTTATTCCAGCACCAGATGAGTGAGTGGCAAGCAGTTGGAAGGACAGCTGCAAGGGTAGCTGACTGAGGCACAACAAAGGCAGCTTTCAGCAGAAGGAACCCCGAATCTGAGCTGCCTCACTGAAATACTGAGGTGAGGTGTTTTACAAAGGGAAGGAAGATTGAAGGGAAAACTGACAAGTAGAGAATTCTTATTCAAATTGTTACTACGAATTTCATAGGGTAAGTTAGATTATTAAAAAAACCCAAACTCACAGAAAACCAAAACAAGGAAACTCCCCCAGCCACTAATAACACCAATAAAAAATCACCATCACATAACCAAGCTAAACCAACCAACCAACCAACCAACCAAACCCCCCAAAAAACCAAAACCCCTAACCCAACACAAACAAAAAAATCCCCCAAAACAGCAACAACAACAGCAACAAAAAAAAGCAAAACAAGGGGTAGAGCTATGACCTAGGATAAATCATCTTACACCAATGGGTTACTTTCTTAATTTAAACAGAGATATTTTTGACTGTGGAGATTTTAAATGTGCAGCTATTAAAACTGAACAGTACAAAAGAGGTGTGTTTTCTGTTGGAAAGTTTCTGTGTAATTTGAAAAAACTCACATGTATAATTTTAAATACAAGTGCATTCTTTTCAAAGGCTCATTTCCTGATTGCTCTTTGCTTTTGCATTACTGGAACCCTGGATGATCTCACCTGCTGCTCCCTCCAGGTCTGTTTTTGTTTCTATGTTATGAAAGCTTACTTTCCTATTCCCACTTTCCTTGGTCCTAAAGACTTGCATATTATAGACAATTATATTTTCCTTACGTAAAACTCATGTAAGACAAGCAAAGGGTTATATGGAATTTATGTAGTCTTGTTGGAAGCTAGAAAGTTATAGGTGGAATTAGCTATTACTAGATATTTGAAGCAGTACTTCAGTCTACAATGAAGGGGGCTATGGTTTTTTATTCTTAAGGCTAAATATGTCTTTTTTTCTTTAATGCTAATGCAAAGACAAAGTCCCTGGGCACAAAAGCTACCACCAGAAAGAAGAATGCAGATCTGACATACAATTTCCATTTGCTATTGCCCCAGTGTGTTCTTGTTCAAAGATATTCTTCACATTCCCAGGACAGGAATAAATCACAGCCATTTGATTTTGTATACTGGCTACTAAATAATATATTCCCACTTAGCCATTCATTCCCAGTATCCAACTATCCATTGCAGACATTGTAGTGGGGCATATAGTTTTTATAACTGATGTCTATATTGTATGTCCAGGGAGTCAGCTGAAGGTGGTTGGATTTTTACTGGAAATGAAATAAAATTGCACAGCTACACTATTTATAAAGGCTCCTAAAAGTTTGGTCTCAGCCGAGGCTGTTCAGAAGAAGTATAGACCTACAGAGATGTTTAAATAGTAATCAGAGATTGATGGCTGTTGAGATTGTGAACAAAGAAAAAGCTTTATTTCTTCTGCTTTTATGTTTTGCTAGAAATACAGACGCCTTTTCACAGACATATTTCTCTAGATACTTGACCTCTCTGAATTTAAAGAAAAAAATAGAGAAAGTAAGAAAACTTACAGTCCTGAAAAACTGAAATGAACATTTGAAGTTAGAAAGGAATTTTAGGTAATGTCAGCATTCAGGACTAGTAAATTATACCAGAGTTATGGTACTCAGTTAAAGCTGAAATGCTTTCATCATTGTTTAAATTCCAAACTATAAATGCTCTAAATTAGCAAATGGAAGCTCACACCAAAGTAGGTCCCATCTTGTTTCTTGTTCTTCTAATTCTTTCTGGTCAGTCAGGTTGTCATTTTGATTCTTACTCTGGTCTTTTTTAATAGTGGAAAATAAAATTTTTGTGCCATCATATTCACTTCAACTGTATCAGATTATGATGTGTACAATGCTTGTTTGTGATGCCACTTCGTTTTTAATGACCTTTTTTAGTAATTTAAAATAGCTGCTTTATTCCATCCTTGAATTAATTTATTTATAACAACAACAACAAAAAAAGTATTTCAACAAATCATTAGTTACTTGAAAGAAAAAAATAGCAATAAATGTTTTTTCTTTTCTTCTGTAGGAATATTGTTTTCTTCATAAACCTACATTTCCATTTCAGTTAAAAAACCTTATTTTTAGAAACACGCTGCTGATATTTAGCTGGGTTTCTAAACCAACTGATTATTACTGAGAAAATGGTAAAATTTTCTGAGGTGATTGGCTCTTCATTAATGACCAGTGAGTGCTTAGGACTCTGACAATGAATGTATCTTATTTTAAAAATTACTAAACAGCGGGTTTTAAAAAGGAATCAATGTTTGATAATGGGTAATAAAGCTCATTGTGGTGTCCTGTGACGGGAGCATTTGGCAGATACCAGTTTTCCTGGATATATGCTTTCAGAGGAACACTGTAGGATGACTTATTTGAGTAAGTAGGTCTGTCAGTATAAGCACAAATTCATGCTATACACTCAAGTATCTGTGTACCTTGGCAGTTATTTACTAAAATGTTAGCAAAAGTCTGGAGTTTGTATCATTGCTTGAGCTGTGCAAGAGGGAGCATGAAACACTGCAACTTGTCACAGCACCTGACTGCAGTTCTTGGTCTCTGAGAATACCACTGAGGCTGTTTGTGGTAAGTGAGCTTTTTCCTTCCAGCAGGACCACAAAGACATTTACGCATGTCCAGAGGAACAAGCCGGTGTCTTTATATTGTCTAAATCCCATTTCAGTCTCACAGAATGGATGTATTAGTAGCAATGTTATGTGGAATGAATCTCTTAAATTGCTGCCATACTTTGCATCAGGCTAAGCAAAATTGACTTTATCTGAGTGCATAATTACATTGAATAGTGATATCTAAGCCTGCCTGGAACTGAGCCAGATGGCAAAACCACTGCAAAGGCTATAATCCAGACTGCTCTTCTTCTATTTACGTAAATTGTGTAAAGAGTTGGTGTGCTCAAGAGATGAAAGCTATTTATCTCTAAGAGAAACAAAGAAAATGTTAATATTTATTTTGATCACCAGGCCTTCCAATGTAGATCATAGTATTTTGTGCATAAAATGTGCTCTGGCAAAGGTCCACAGCAAACTTTGAGACATTTTATAGCGAGGGGTACTGCCACACTGACATGTACTCTGCTACTCAGTACCCATGTCTTTCTGATTATTATTTTGCATATAAGAAGTGGCTAGTGAAAAAAAGTAATTGCAGCTGGGAAACATGTCACATGTTTGAAATAATGTTTCTTCTCCATAGCTTGTCTTCAGCAGCTGTTCAGTTCATAATCCTCTGGCATCCTTTTGAAAAAAATGTGAAATATTCCTGCTATAGTCCACAGCATGTGCCTGGTTTAAGTTGTTGTAGGCCACATGCATTCAGTACAACCCTTTTTTTATGTTTGTTCATATGCTCCCCGTGCTGGTTTACAAAAATCTTTGCACTATTGCTTAATGTAAATGAAACAAATTTACTTGCATGAAGGATTTGTTTAAAAAGCTAAGTATGAATTATACTATGACCAACTCAATAATCCACCCATATTTATTATTGATAGATTTCTATTAAATACATTATGACCACAGTTTTGAGCTCTATCATGGTCTGAAGAATGATGACACACAGCAAAAAATCCCCTTCAAGCTGTTTTAAAACATTTGCTTCTGTATAACAAGTATGGAGTTCCAAATATTTTTCATGTGAGTTTTTTTGATGGAGGCCTAAAGAATCCAGATTGCGTTTACTCTGCAGATGTGGCCAATAATAATATTTTAAAACCCCCAAAGCATAAAACTACATAAAATTAGGAGATTTAAAAAGTTATTTTCCAAAAAACTTGCTACCCTAACTACAGAAAGAGAATGCAGTGGTTAACTTTAAACAGTCGAACTTCAGTTTTTAAATCTCTAAATAGGAGTCAAAATCTTTTGTCAATATGTGTTTCCCACTTACGGAGAAGTAAAAGCTTAGGATATAAAACGCCATGGATAGGACATGTAGATGGTAACTGTTGAATCAGTATCTGTTCTCTTCCTCTAGTGGTACCAGCTTGTTGGATATTTTTTGACCCTGCTGATCTGTAGTGGAAAGGTTGCAGATGAGGGAAACCCCTGAGAAATATGGTTTGACTGAGGATGAAGAAATCCTCCTCCAGAGATGTTCAGAAGAAACTCCTACAAGGATGTAACTGACTCCCCAATAGTATCCACCTAAAATGAAGCCAGAGAGGTTTCTTTCCCAGAAGGTATCATGGTTGAGTAATTCCTTTAGTTTCCATGAGAGGGTAAAAGCTCTGCACTGGTCTCACTGGCTTTCTGTCTTTGACCACACAAACAAGGAATGAACTCTTATCATGGTACTCTGATGAAAAAATAGATCTTCTGTGGCTGGGACTTTTTTCATGTTCCTGGAAAAATGTTCCCCTTCTTTTTTCTGTACAGCCTTTTGATAGGACTTGATTTTCATCTGTGTATTACCCTATAGGAGAATATTTTAAATTGTATTCTCATCAGTGCATGAATCTCAAGTTTTGTGGCTAGCTAGTTCAAAATTGGTGGTGTAATAATATACCAGAGGTTAGGAAGACTCAATTGATTTTCAGTTGTGAATGACTACTTACATTTTGTATCCTTTTTTTGCAAACTAAGCATCTGTAAGTTAGAGAGCAAGTTTGGGTCCTAAGGAACCAAGATTCCCCTTTGGACCTATTAGCTATTGCCAAACTGATCCAATGGTAATTAAAATGATCAAGATCAGCCTTTGCAATAAGAATTTCTGATAAATAACTGTACAGAACAGACAATACTGTACAAAAAAAGTACACAACACTGCATCTTAAAAATGAATCTGAAATATGGCAGTGACTCTGAAAATTATTGTTACTAATGTGACAAGAATGATGATACATACAGTAAATATCCAAACTCTCTAACAGTGAGTGTATGTCTTTGTTATTGAGTACCTTTTTTTTACATAAAAAGTGTCCACCATATCCAATTCACCTATGAGCATAAATGTTTTTACTTCATTACTGTTGCACTACAAAAGCTTCCAGCAGGAAGCAGATGAGTATGGAAATGGATCAGCTGAAAAGAATTCTCATTGCTTTTCAAGACAATATGTACAACCAAAGAGTAAAGTGAAATTATTTTATTTATTATTTTATTTATTTGCTTGGTTTAATTGAATCATGCTTTATTCTTCTTTATTTCAAGGATGACCTGCAACGAAAAAGGTAATCGATGTGACATAATTTTTAATTTGTAGAGGAAAAACAAGCATTCTTGATAATACAACTTTTGGGCTATTATCTGTTTGGTCTGATATTCAGATTCTTCCTGGATGGAAGATACATATCTTGATGAATGCTTGAAATTATGACAATAATGAAACAAAACTTGAACAATTTCTAGGATAAAGGACTTAGATGTTTCTGCCCAAAATAAGCTATTCAATTCTCCCTGCTAAAATTGTCAGGAAGTAAGAATGATTCCATAAAAAATAAAATGAGGCATTTCATAAAATGAAACCTTCCTCAAAAAATAATTGAAATGTCATTCTGGGATGTCTTCTAAGATTTAGAGACTTTTATTGAAATCATTAAGGCCAGAGGCAAGTCAGTGCAAGACAGGAGATGTGGGCACAAATGAAAAATTCCCTGTAGATCATTTGAAGGTCTAAATGTTTTGTCTTGAAAAAAGAGATATATAACATGCTCCTTCCAGTTCAGAAATAAAAACAAGAAAATAAAAATTAATTTATTAATATACAGTTATTACTTGTGGTACAGACTCTTCAGAAAATTATGTGTAATAATTTTAAACCTTTTGGGGATTGCTTCTGACCTCACATTCACAAGAGCACCTGTCAAGCAAGTGCAAATTACCTCCATTATTCCAAATCGGGAGTTTGATCCCAAGTGCGGAGGATATTTGAGTTGGCTCATTGACTTTGAGTGAGATTATTTGCATACATAAATATAATACGTTGTTTAATTATGCCAAATTGAGCACAAGCCAAAAGCAGGCACAGAACAGAGCTTCAAAGGACATGCTTCATCAAAGGAAGAATATACGAAGGAGAGTTTTTAGAATGTTTTCATGTCAGGATTCATGTCACTGAGAAAAATGAGAAGATGTCAACGTCCTTCATACAAAGATAATGAAAAGATTATTTCACTGTATATAGAGCATTGTTTGGCTGCATTATTAAAGACCTTGGCTTGCTTGAAAAATGATCTCTGATGTTTCATTTTCTTATGATCTATGCACTGAATAGAAATCTCTTCATGGACTAGTACTCTTAATGAAGGTCCTAAATATATGGTAGCTGAATATATTAAAGAAGGTTATCCTAATAATGGGGCATGAAAAAAGGAACAAGAACTTTTTAAAACTTGAATTGGTACATGACCTCTTGGTGGGAAAAGCACTGTTAGGTAAGTGATCTGACATCACTGCAATATACCAAAAGAAAATAAAAGAAGTAAAGCTTCAGTATTTCTTCAGCCCTGAAACTTGTATGATTAAATCCTCAAAGACTGAGCCTCTGTGACCTCACCTTTTTTGGGTGAAAAATGAGTCAGTTGTTTTTTCCTTAAGAGAGCTCCTCTGCACTGGGTAAAGTCAAGAATTTGAAGCCCAAGGGTGTTTACACCTATGTCACTAAACCCTAATTTGTCTGGAAGTGGTCTGATAGGGCCAGAAGCACAGAGATTAACTGTTTTCTAAAGGACATCTACAGAACTACCAGAGTAGCATTATCCCCCTTAAAAAACCCCAACAGACAAATGACAACCCCCACCCAAAAAACCCTCAAAATCCAACACAAACAAAAAAAAGTCAAACAAAAAGCCACATGAACCTGGTATAATAACATCCTAGCTGGAAACTTTTAGAGAACTTTGTACTGGTACAGAGTGACTCACAGTTTAGTTCTCCACACTTCTGAATACCATGGCTACCACATGACGTATGACCAAATTTATAGAGGAAAAATTACTTTTTGTCAAATCGTTGTTGTATTTGAGGAGAAAGGACATATTTCCTGCCTACAAGTGAAAATATTCTTACAGCTGGTTTTCCATGTTCACTAACTTTCCAATAGCTCTTTTTTAATCAACTTGTAGGGTAAATTAATACTTTTCTTGCTTTCTGGCTTTCATGCACTTGCAGCCCAGCAGTGATGTGTAAGTGGTGTATTGCCAGGACTCTGATGGAACCATGCTTGGAGGAAGAGGTTTAAGCTCCCTTCCCTCAGCTGTTTTCATCCTGCAAGAAAAGCCTTTAAAAACTAGTTCTGTGGTGGCTAAGTGAGCCACTTTGCTTTCCAAGGTCCGTAAAACCATTATCCTGGAAACTAGTTGTTGAAGCATAAAAATCATGATGCAGTATTAAATTAATGCCCAGTTTTCTGTAATTTATTCCAAATTAGGTGTGATGATATCCCTCCAGAGTTCACTTGTAAAGAAGATTAAATCTTATCCGATTGTTGGGCTAGGAATGGGTACACCTGAACCTTATCTCAGCCAGGCTGACATAAGTGAGAAAATTTTAAGAAATGGCTCTGTAATTTTCTTTCCAGTTCTGAAATTTTATTTATACTTAATTTAATCCACTTATTTTAATTTCAAATTGATTGCTAAATCAGACACTTTCTGCAGAACATAATACGGTAACAAACCAAGGAATCGTGTGTGTTTTGTACCGCAGATGGAGCAGTGCAGTCACTGTTCTGTCCAGCCTTTCTGAAAGGTAAACTGAGAGGACACATGTTTCAGTAGCTGCACACACAGTCTATTATGTTAAACCTGAGACACTGAGCACAGTGCTAGGATGAGATGCTGCTCAGTG
>VYZQ01050136.1:1391-17490 GCA_013400655.1 Mystacornis crossleyi
ATATATATATATAAGTAAAGACCTGTTATTCCTATTTCTCATATATTTGCCTGAAAGCCCCTCATTTTCAAAATTATATTAGTTCGGGAGGAAGGGGGTTACATTTTTCCATTCCGGGGTGGGAGGGGGACTCCTGCCTTCCTTAGTAGACACCTGTCCAAACCAGGACACTTAGGTGGCTTCTAAGAACAGGTTAAAAGAGACAATCTCACAATTGCTTTAATAAGATGTAAGACTCATTGAATTGTTCCCAAATGTTTATTGTATGGTTAATGAAAGAGTTTGTTTTAGAAGAAATACTTTTCTCCTTCAGTGAAGACAATGTTTTCAGAAGTCTTTAAAAATTAACTAATAATAAAAGTTGTCATGACTGGACATTGTCCAAGGAGAGGTGAATTGCAAAAACTAATAATTAGACAAAAAGCAAAGATTAAATTTCTTCTCATTAAAAAAAATTCAAAGAGCTGTCAGTTGTGAGATTAAAAAGATGTTCCCCACTTGTCAAAGGCAATTGCCTTTGTAGGTACAAAGACTCAAATCAAGGGTTCACTCTGTAAGAAAAATATGAATAAAGTGCATAGTACTCTCTTTCAGTGCCTGTGTTTCTGTAATGCTAATAATGGTAGGAATGTTCTTCCATTAGGGCATGAGGGATTTAAATCCATAAATAACTTGAGTGAATAGAAATGACTTCCCATCCCTCAAGTGACCAAATTGATTTTTTTACAGTGTACAAAGAGGGAAGGTGCCATTAATATTGAAGGGCAATATGTCTGAATGGTTCTCCTGTGATTTCTTCAGGAAAAGGCAGTCCTTCTCTGAAGCTCGTGAATGTCTGCTGTACACTTCAAACATTTAACAGCCTTTATGTGCTGAGGTTAGTGGTAAGGGCAAAAGCAACAAAGTCGGTACACTTGGTAGGTTATATAAAATACATTTATTTTTGTAAGAAAGTCAGAGCTTCACACTGCCACTATTTTAATGAATTATCACGGATGCTTTAACAAAAAAGTCCAGTGATCTGTTCTGTAATGTGAAACTAGAAACTGATGAAATGAAGAATGATGTGAAATGTCTTAAGCAAAAAAAAAATGTGTTTTCATATGTTTAAAAGTAAAACAGTGTGGCTTGTTCATCAATTTCTCTGCCTGTTTATGAGAGTGACAGAGGAACAGTACCCCAGGGAGCTGGGTTTCGTGCCCCCTGTTCTGTTCCATATACACAGGCTGGATATAACCTTGAGATGCAGCTTTTGGAGGACAGTTTCAAGATCAATTTTTCCAATTCAGCTTCTCTAACTGGAGCATTAGCTGTTACAAGATATTACTTGACTGTCAAGTTTTGTTATATGGGGTCTTGCCAGCCACTGCTTTGGTAGAAAAGGAGTTTTAAATGAAAGCCGTGTACTGTATTTTTATTCTGAAGCCATCTGTGTGGAAGGACAGGTAATTAATTCTGCATGCAAATTAAAAAGGATAACTGGGATCTGTTGGAGAAGTAAACAGCCTTGCTCTCTGGCTGCTGCCTGGGGGGACTCTGCAGCCGGGCTCCTACCTCCGTGACCACGGCCAGTGTTGCAGCAGCACGGAGACCACCTGCTCCCAGCACCAGGGACACCAGAGCTCCCTGCAGTCTCCAAGCCTCCCATCGCTGGGACTGGGCAGGACCAGTTCCTCCTCAGCGCTTATCAGCCTTCCCACGCTGCACAGCAGCCTCTGCTCTAAAATCAAGTCTTTTGTTTCCATGAACACAAAGTCCCAGTATCTAATAAGCAGCTGTGAACGACTGCAACACAACAACACTGACTCACCTTGAGTTGCAGGTTGACGCTCGCTAGTTTGTTTTTGTTGCTTATTTGAACTACTGTCATTTCCTCTCCACAAACTGGCAAAATCCACACCCCCCTACTTCTGGTAATGAAGTGCACAGCTAGACTAGCTGACAAGGTACTTTTTAAATGAAAGGCATTTGTGCTCTGGAATTTCTTTAACATGGACCTGCACAGAGGGTGGCACAGACACCCAGCTATGAGTTTACTACTGTTAAATAACTGAAATGCCCTATGAAATGTCAGTGGAGATCTTGAAGTAATTATACCCACTAAACCCTTCCAATTAAGATGTTACTTTCCACCAGGGACAACAGGCCAGATTCTGTATCCAAGGTAACTCCACAAAGCATGTTAGAGACAGATTGCTTTATACTCCAGCCAGAGATAGTAGAATTGATACTATTAATTTCTTTCTATGGTAGTAGCCCACCGGAAACCTGGAAAATAATTGTTGAAATTATTTATATGGTAAACTGAGGTAAGATGAATAAAAATTTATTTTAGTGGCCAAAACCTCTTAGGACCATTCACTAACAACTTAGGTTTCTCATACTGGACAGAGGCATCACTGTTGCAGCAGATTTTTCAGATTCTGTCTATCATGTTCCTTGCTGACACTGAAATCATTACAGTTAGACATTTAAAAATCTGGGCCATGACCTTTTTTAACTTACTGTCACAAGGAAGATGCAAAAGCATAAAAGCTTCAGCCTTCATCTTTAGAGCATGTTCAGGGTGGCAGCAGATCCATTGCATTTTATTTATGTGCAGCACAGTCCTTTAATTCCTGACCTCTCATTATAGCCAATAGAGTAAATAGATACATATAACCAGGTGAAAAATATGGAGGAAAAATGAGAAGAACGGCAAATTTAAACCCATACAAAAATTATACAAGCTTAATAAAACCTACATACCCATTTAATAGCACTCTACACCGTCCCAAGACCCTAGAGAACTGGGCATTTTCATAGTCTTGCTAAGGTGGTTGGTATTCACGAATAATTTTTCAATGTAATGCTGAGTCATACAGGACTCATTGTCATGATGACAGACAGGGAAGCTGAAACTTCACAAGAGGATGATGATGTTGAGTGATTACAATAAATCCATGAACACTGGCTCTTCTACTGAGAGTATAAAACTCCTCTTAGCTACATGCAAAATTTACATCCTTTTTTCCCACTAAGATTTATGGAGATCAATTTTTTTAATTCCCTCTCTGGAGGCCTTTCAATGTCCTTAAATCTATCTTTAGAGCTCTAAGGCTATGGCCAGTTGTACCAAGGAGAGTCTATTATATTTTATAATAAAGAANTCTTTTTGTCTTTATGCTGGCTACTTAATTTATTCATCAGCCCAAATACCCATCATGTTTTTCACTTCACAATTCCACAGAGCTGTTGTGGTTACATACCTGGTAGAGATATGAGGGTTTTGTGAATACTGCTAATGTGAGGGATCAGCTCAGATCTGTAGGTCTCAGATCTGTAAGGTCTCCAGGAATATATTTGTCCAGAAGTGCTTCTGCATCAGCCCTAGTGGCACATCACAGCCCTTGCCTCTGGAACCTGCCACGCTCACTCTCAATTACATCTTGTAGCAGCACTGGTAGCCTGTGTCCCTTCTTCAGCTGCCAGATGAGTGTTCACCATGCTCTGGAGTCTCAGTGGAATCAGCTTGAGTTTCTATCAGTTTGACATTTATGTTTTACATTAACAGTTACAAATTTGGCTAAAGGTTCTCTTTTTACATGAGGAATCAATAACATTAATTGAGAGAATCATACTTTCCCCCCTCTAAAAGATTATAGCTGTTTTGAAGTATTATCAGGTGTTTGGGTAAATGCCTTTTGTTGACATTAACACCACTTTAGGTCCTTTTTTCCACACACTTTTCCTATTGCAGGAAACCTGCAAGATGACATATCATGCAGACTTTATTCAATTTCCAAAATGCTCTTTTTGTCCTATCGAAAATCAGATGAGAAGATGAGAACTTAAATACATTTCTTGCTTTCTCTCCAGATGCACCTGCTGTCAGAATCAGTGCACCTGACACAATCACAGCACACTCATCCATGGCAAAAACATCAGATGATCTTCACATGGTGGGGTGGGGCAGTGGCTGATCTCCAGTGATGTTCACACTGAAGAGCCTGCAAGGCCTGGCAAAGGGATTTAACCTACTGTGATGCTTATATTGAAATGCTAGTTACAGTGACAGAATAAAAATGTTTAACATGCAGGCTTATAAACCAGTGCTTTCCTCTTCTATCTTTTGACAGTAATTTTAGTCAGAGTGATATTCGATCCTATGAAACTGATTGTCTGCAGTTCGGGAAATGAATACTTAATTCTTTCTGTTCTGTCTTTCAGCGTATATATGCTTTACATTAGAAGAATGATGTGATCTAGTTATTTTAGTCCATGCAGCCACTTGCTTCCAATTGCTTCCTCACCTTTGAATTACATAATTGCAAACCCTAATCATTGATATCCACTAATCACCTACATGAAGTATTGACCTGAAGCCCTCAAGTCGCCCAGGGATGAGAAATGGCCACATAATGACTTGATTCTTGCGAAGAGAAACAACTGGAAAACATCCTGTACTGACAGCTTTGTACAGAAATGGCATCACCAGCCGCCTTACCTGCTTCCCAGCTGTGTCTGGATTATAAAAAACATCTTCAAACCCCCAATATATACCCTTTTCCAAGGGCTGTTGGCTCCAGCTTTTGGATCACATCCCATTTAACAATTAGCAACACTGCCTTTTCTCCTTCACAGCTTTCAGAAAACTACACATGAGCAATCAGAACAAAGCCCTTGATGTTTTCACCTCCCTGTTATGTTTTCAGAAGAGTTTCATTAATGGGTTGGAATCACAATCTGCTTTTCTCTATTCATATATGCACCCATGTAAATAAATAAGGGAGAGACAGAAGTCCAACACAAGGACTTCCTCCCACAGATATCCAATTAAACCTTGTTGGGTTAGGTTTCATTCTGGGAAAGAAAACCAACCAGCCTCAGGTTTTCAAACTGAACCACAAGCATGTAATATTCATAAAACATACATGTATACACTGTGCTTTACAACCTAATTGTCATCTTGGGCTTAAATGATTCACATGTTGCACTGCCTTTTTAAAGGAATTTTGAAAAAAAAAAAGGACAAAAAATGATTCAGCAGAGGCTGCAGAATCATAAAGGTTGTCAGGAACAAATTAGCACCAAAATTCCTCTGCATTGTGCCATGCATTACTGAAGAGTAATAAATGCTTTGGAATGTCTCACTGCTTAATTATCTGTTTTGAAAATGAATTACTATTGAAACAGACATTTTTAGCTTGGAGACCTTGTGTTGTGAAGACGTCTATGTTAAGTCACCCATGAGAGTGTTTGTGCATGTAGTTCAAATGTAAGCACCTGCCTTTCCAATTATCTAGTAATTTGTTTCTGCTGTATAGTCACCCTGGGTACAGGCATTATCACAGGGTAGAGACAGTAAAAGGGAGTGAGGAAGCATCAGTGAAAGGAGAAAACCACAATACAGATAAGAAAAATAATGGGGCAAGCTAATCCTTAGTTACTGTATCATGACATTACCCAGTGATTCCAAGTCACTGTCTGTAGGAAGCAATAATGCCATGTCAACAGCCTCACCACATCCTCCCAGAGGCTCGCAGGCCCAGGTGTAAATAATTTCCTGCTGGGAATGATTCCCCATTTTGCCTTTGGGGAAAAGAATTGAGCAAGTGGTAGCAAAGGATCCCAACCAAACTAATCTAGGGAGACATTATAGCAGCTTTCTGGTGCCAAGGGAGGCAAAAGTAAGAGTGGAGAGGGACTTTTCAGGAGGACATGTAGTGATTGAAGAAGGGGAAATGGCTTTTAGGTGATGACCTTACTTGAAATGGCTTTAGATTAGATATTAGGAAGAAATTCTTTACTATAAGGGTGGTGAGTCACTCTAATAGGTTGCCCAGAGATGCTGTGTACTCCCCATCCCTGCAAGTGTTCAAGGCCAGCCTGGGTGGGACTCTGAGGGTTTAGTGGAAGATTCCCTAACCATGGCAAGGTTCCATGTTGAAATCAGATGGTCCCTTCCAACCCAAACTATTCTATGATTCTGTGATTCTATCCTGTTGCGGAAAAATCAAATTAGATAAAAAGACCATGTAAGGAAAGGAAAGAGACAAAATAGGAGAAAACAGATTTTAGGACATTGATGTAAAACAAGAAAAGAACAAGCGCCTATTTTCAAGTGAATCACTTTAATTATGTTGAAAATAAAAAGTCTTCCCAACACAACAATCTCTGTACGTGAGTATCTGCAGTAAGGGACTTGTGTGATAGCCTGTAACATACTTCTGTCTGCAGAGGATATTGTACACAGACAAGAAATGTAATGATAGAGTTACTGTGCCTCTAACAGTTGTGAAAGAGAACATTCAAATATAATCTCAGGTTCTGCAATGTGAGGCTCCAGCCTTTCTGCTCTCGTCTGGAGGTAGCCAGTGTTGTAAACCTGCACCCTCTTCCTCTCCTGTAAGAAGCCTTTAACAAGAGACATTTATTGACCAGCACCACTTGCATCACAGTAGCTGAGTACCCACTGGAGGGTTTACTATCCACTAACCATACTATGGCTTATAACTTGTCTTCATATATTCTTCTGAGCTGAAACAGCATACAGGAAAAAAAAAAAGACCAGAAAAAAAGACCAAAAAAAGACAAAAACCTCCAAACAAACAAAAAACCAAAACCAAACCAAACCAAACAAACAACCCCACCCCAAAACAAACAAACAAAAAAACAAAACCAAAAAAACACACCCCAGAAAAGGAAAGGGTTCTCATTCTGACTTACACAAATATATCTAATTATATTCTGTGCCATTAGCTTTAAATGAATTGCTGCTTCTGCTGATAGTTGAGAGCCAGCAAGTTTCAGAGCTGTAGTTGTGCCTACTCCATCAGGCAGTGGAAATTTGTGTGGAAAACAGCAGCTGTCTTTGATGATGTTCATAACATGTTCATTGGTAAAACAGCCCCTTATGATGCATGTCCTGCTATGTATTTTAATATAGGAAAATATTTTAGCCACCTTCATCATCTGCTGAAGGAACTCACAAAGGCTTCTGAGATCACATTAGTGACGAGCCACTTTGCTTCAGATTTTTATCCATGTTACTCATTAAATCTGCAATTTCTTGAGCACTTGGTTCTTAGTACAGAATTAATGTAGATAAGATAAGAAGAAATTAATTTATGCCAAAATTTTTCAACTAACTGAGGTGCTTTTTCTTGTTCAGTATTATTTAACATTATTTTCCAAAGCTTCTGATACCAGTTGGTCTTTTTAAAGCCCCTGGGACTTGAATTTAGGTAGAAATATTAAAATCTCTCCAGTTATTTTAAAAAGAAAAAGACTTTGTATAACCCTATGTTAATACTGCATAAATAAGAACATTTCAAATTCTGGCAATATACTCATATGTCTATGAGTTTCCTTGTTCCAGTCTTGTCATGAAAAATCAAATCTGCTTAAGCTTTCAATCAACTTCTTATGTTTTATAAGAAGGACAATGGAATTTAAAAACATTAGTTCATTGTTAAATTGACCAAATACTTGACATTGACAGGGATCCTTTTTTTCCTCACAGGATCATTCTTGTGTACATTTTCAGGTCACTCCTTAGACTTTACTCCCAGGGAATGGAGGAGGTATGACTGACTGCAAGCATCCTCATACGAGCTTTCACCTACTGACCATCATCTGGAGGTACAGGCCAAAACCTGATATCACAGGGAAAACTCCCTGCTCCTACCAAACCCTGCAAGAACTGTGGAAATGGAGCACTTGCAGTACCAGGCCATTTGGCACCATTACTGCTGAGCAGGTCCTCTTCTGTAGTTTGCAAATCCCTGAATCCCTCCTCAGCTGGTGGAGGGGAGCAGACACAGCAGCATCAA
Source organism: Mystacornis crossleyi (assembly GCA_013400655.1). Taxonomy (NCBI): domain Eukaryota; kingdom Metazoa; phylum Chordata; class Aves; order Passeriformes; family Timaliidae; genus Mystacornis; species Mystacornis crossleyi. The sequence continues at coordinate 9,206 of VYZQ01050136.1, forward strand.
CCAAAAGACTGACAGCTGTGATTCATGCTGAAGTGTTTCCTGCTGGAGCAGATGGTAAGCGCTGAAAAAATGCAGGTGGACTCTTCAGGCAAAAAGGCTCTTTTTTCCCCTTTTTTGTACCTCTTTCCACACCCCCCTACCCCCACCCCTTTTGATGTGTTATTCCTGTGGTGGCACAGTTAATCCTATCTCTCCTTTTCATAAAGCTCATTGGAGATTTAACTCTAATTTGAGATGAAAATTCCTATAATAAGGGTGAGTACCCCAAAGAAGTTATATTACCTGCACTCCCGTTAGTAGAGAGCAGAAGATCACGAGGGTAAGAAATTCTGGCTTTCTGGAAGGGTATTGTGCAGAACGCAGCGCCATGATCACACAATGGATCAGGGGGTTTAAACCTTCTGAAAAGCACCTGTATTTGTTATTAGGATTTAAGTCACTTCTACCAGGGATTTCTAATCCATTCCCCACCCTGTTGCAATGACTGCTCATCTCTGCATTTATTGGACCAGAAAGTGAGATAATGGTACCTGACTTTCTTCCAGGGCTAGGACAAAGTATCTTCATAAAAAGTTCTGTGAAGTACTTTTCAATAAATAATAAGCAGTAAGGGAACAGAAATTCTGAAGTTATCAATCAGCTTGATCTTAGACAAATACAATTTCCTTGAGCAGAAAGGACAAAAAATCACTGTCTCTTACACAGACTAAATGGGATTCCAGAGGCTATGCAAGGTGAAAGTTAACCTTCCTGTTAATTATTACCTGTGCAGTAATAATTTACTACAACTTTGCTCTAATGAGGAACTTCCTACACTCATCACATGTAAGAACAAGGGGTTTTACATCATCAGGTCTAACCATTTTCACAAGCCATTGCATTTCATGCAGTCATCCATGTATGAAGACAAATTGTTTGACTAAAGCATAGCTTTCAGAAGGATTAGTAAGGCTGAGACTAAAAACCCAAAGAGGTGGAGGATCTTTCTCCTCTCATGGTTATCCATTTTAATGGGAAATTGTCCTTACATTTAAACATGTGTATAATTTCTCACTGTAATGTGTATAGCTTCAGCTCCCAAATATGTCTATTATATTCTTCCAAATATGCCTTTCTCCACTAGATTTAAAATTTATTGTGTATAGAGATTTTATTACCTGTAAAGGTACTTAGGCAGAGGCATCAAGCCACCAGTGATGCTACTTGTGATACTCTAAGCAATCTGATCCTCTTAAGTTTCTCACTGAAAAACCTTTTCTCCAATCCTCAAAGGCGTTAGAAAAAAGCCTACATTTAGTGTATATATATATGTAATAGGCTCCATAGGCCTGATTCCTTAGCCAATCCCCATTTGTGCCTTTAAGGGAGTAGCAAGATATTTCCATAAGTCCATGCTTGAAAAGTGAGAGACAGAGAACAGAGAGGTTTTGTTTTGTTTTGTTTTGTTTTTTGTTTTGTTTTGTTTTGTTTTGTTTTTTCTTTTCTTTTGTTTTCTTTTCTTTTGTTTTGTTTTTTTTTTACACCTGTTAATGCACAGGGAGAAAAAATGCTCAGGGCTTCTTGGAATCTCCCAACAACAAAGAGTTCCAAAAAGAGACGAAAGTTTCTGTTGTATTTTATAAATAATGGGTCTCCTTTGCTTTTAATCACACACATGAAAATGGTGGTAAACCCTATATTTTTTAGCATTTTGGTAGTGATCGGCTGTTGCCCATCCCAGGCAAAGAAGGAAGAAGGGATAACAGGAGCCTTAACAAAAAATGTATACTGAACAGGAAAGAAAGCCTCCCTCTCTGAATGTCTGTGAATGCTATTAGCAGATAGTGAAAAAAATATTTAAAAAGAAAAAAGGTTTCAGGAATTTGCATTATCTAATTTTGCAAACTGTAATGGTGTATTTTTTTAAACATTTAGAGCTGTAGTCTTCCTTAGAAGAACAAATTTTAGTTTGGTAACTGTCCTTAGAATGACAGAATACTCCCTTTTGGTGATTAAAGAGAATTATTACAACATTACCACCAAAACTTTAAATGTTGCATACTGAAAAAGAAAATTCTTAGTAACAGTTAAACATATGCTCTCTCAAAGTATACTAGACAAATAATACACTTTCCTTTGATGGAAATGTAAGTTACCTTAAGACAGGAACAAGGGACTTCCTGGCTCGTTAAACATCGACAGTGCAGTCATCTATATCTGAATTTGACGGCTTTGGTTACCCCTGGGGAAGCAGGGAAAAAGGCACTTACAGGACACGTGTCATGTAGTCTGGTTTGGATAGGTCCTTCCAGACAAATTAATCACACTCTGGATGTACCTAGATGACAAGTTCAGACATAGAGATCCACATTTTCACATGTATATGTTTAGCCCCACCCATGCTATCCTGGTCTCTTTCTCCTCCACAATATGCATAGTTTGAACCATATAATTCCCTCCCTCTTCCTCCAGATCCTCACTAAAGAGGTCTTGCACACAATTCATCCCTACATGATAATAGTTCTGGCTCATAAAGATTTCTGTCTTGTTGCTCTCTGTGCCCTTGAATGTATTACTAACGTGCATTCAGTGGTTTGGCAGGAACAGAGAAAGCTGCTTTCCTAAGCTGCAGGACTGCTTTGGGTCCTAGGGAGAGAATTGCCTTGGTACTGTACATATTCCTTTTTGCTTTAATTGTCAGTCCGAATTCTTTGGATTCAGCCCAGTGGATTCACATCACAAAGATGATCATCTTCTGTAAGCATGATAGCTTACATGCAATACTTGTCAGAAGAGATAATTTTTGATGGTACCTGGCCTGCGTATCTTTCACCTTCTAGCATAAAAAAGTAGATTGCAACAACTACGCTTCAAATATGGCACCTCATGTCCTTTTAGGGACTTGCAAAGAACATATGAATTTCTGCAGTGGCAGAAAGTGATCTCACAAAAGCTCCTATGGTTGTCTAATTTGCAAAGATTCTGTTCTGTGAAAGAAAGCAATGTTTTCTTTGCCAAAGCTTTTGCTTGCGTGCAAAGGCACTAGCCTTGAAAAGGAGAGGAAGTTGATCAGTATCAACCACCTGTCTTGATCCCCATGGCCACGTTACCTTATCAGTACTGCAGGACCTGTTCCCTCTGCTAAACCCAAGAGCACCTGCTAATTTTGATTACTCTTGCAGGCACCAGAGTCCATGCAAATAATATCTGCCTTCCTTTGAGATGACTGCTGAAGCTTGATTTTCCCACAGTGATTTTTACTAGCTTGAAGCACACAACAGAAGCTGGTACATTGACCTTTAAGGCAGGTTGGGGAGAAAACCATGACTCATCCACAGCTAGTTCATCATCTCGTGCCTGAAAAGGACAAGGTTCTTAACGCCTATCTTCTTTGCTGCAGCATTGTACATACCTACGTCTGCACATCCATCACTTCACCACCTCTTGTCCTTATAGATACTTTTTATTTTTGTCTGAAAATATGTTTTGCTGTACATGATTTACACTTCTCAGACATCTCCTGGAAGCCTCTTTTCTGACAGAGTAATTGCTCTGTTCTTTCTTGACAAAGTATTGATCACAAGTTAGTTCACTCTAAAGCTGTTGTGACATTTTGATGATCAGTAAGTACTGTATCAGCTTCATTCAAATTTCTGGAAATGCCAAGAACTTGAACATGCTGGCAAATCCAGGTAGCTCTCAGAATACTATCCCTTTAATGAACATCCTGGAGGGACAGCTGTGAGGCACTGGATCTCCCGAAGCTGGTGAGTACCTATGTTTCCTTTCCTTCTTTGGAAAAGTTTCCCCTGGCTCGTCATTCTTTAGGTCTTTATATTTACAGTGAGAGTTGCATGTTTATAATGAACTGCTCCTTGTTACTCCCCTAGATTCTCATCAGCATTTAAATAAACAACATGAATGCTAAATAGCAAAAAAAATTGTACAAACAGAATGAAAAATTGTCACTAAATGGTAGCATTCCTACTAACACAGAAAAATTAGCACTAGAAAAAGGACTCTATCAACTGACACAGAGAGATAGTCTGTTGTCATTACTTTTATTTTAATTGTGTTCATTCACTCAGAGCTTGGATTGAAACGTGAGAGATTTTCTTCAGTCTTGCATGTTTATTGTTTCTTATCTATGGTACAGCTACACAAATTCTGCTCCTAAGCTAACAAGATGCAAAATGGCCGCAAAGTTGTTCTTCCAAGGCCTTTTGAAGGCCAAACTATCCAATTATACAATGCCAACAAATTTATTTTTACTTATAACCCAATAATCTGTTAACTTCACCTCTGCATTGTGGATTTTTCCGTCCAGTCACTAACTTGCTCAAACTCATGAAGAAGAAGGAAGGAAGAAGAAATACTAACCATCGCCCTAAATCCTCCATTTTGTTACCTGTATATATATATTTTACTATAGCCCAAAAACCTATAATCTATATCTTCACCCAGTGATATAACACACTTCTATTAATTACACACTAACAATGCCAGTGTTATTACATAGATTTGGAAGCCTTTTCCAGGGTCTCAGGTCAAATGCAGTGTATTTTTGGGGATCTGTGCTTGTTAACTCTGAGAGATTAAAATTCTCAGAATCCAGGGTTCCAACAATAGTCCTCTAAGATTTCCCCAGGTATCAATTCTCCTCTGGTTCAGGAATGGTATATTATCTTATTAATAACCAGCTCCTGAGAGCAAGACCAGGATTAGAATAATCTTTACATACCCCATGTCTATAACATAATTAGTAGCACTTCAGCCACGCTATGTTTTTTTAAGAAAAAAAAAGTTTTTGTATTGCTGGTGCCACAACAAAAATAAAACTTAGCAAATTATTTTGCATACTAGTGATGCAACCATTCTATTTAGCAGTTCTAAATTTAATAGTGGTCATAAATCTTCTGACTAGCCTTCCTAAGTGTCAAGGAATGAGTGTTTTATTTGGTCTTCTGTCTGTGGAATAGCAATATTTGTGATCTTCCAGTGGTGTGTAAGCCTATGTATCATTTCTTAATGAGGGAATAGGAGAGGGTCATACTGTGATCAAATCATTCATGTCTTCTACTCTGCGGGTCAGGAAATTAATAGTCTCTGATGACTCTCCTCTTCAGTCATTGCACCACAACTCAGCCTTAGTTTGTGTCTGACTGAAGCCTCTCAGGGAATCCTTTCATGGCCATTTTCTTTTCCTGAGGAATTGCCAAGCTTTTCTGAAGTGCCCCCACAAGCACAAAGCAGAGTGAGCTCACTGAGCATCTGCTTTACCCAAGTGACTCTCCTCCTGGCAAACCTTTGTGCTTGCAGCTGCTCAGCACCAGGACTTCCTATCCTCCCACCTCTCCTGGATTCAGTCTCTGCCAATTTTTTTTTCTTTAACTTGAGTCTGTAAATTTAATCTAATTAAATATTTTTTATTAATCATCTCCAAAAGAGGGGTTTTTAGCCTAGATCATTGTTCCCATGAGTTTATGCTGACACATATGTAGTAGGGTTGATTTGTGTTAGGTTGGAAGCAATAGGGATGGAGAGATGGGAAAAAGGTATTTCTTAGGTTCACCCTCCCCTGCCAAGACCACTGATGTGTGAAACCAGATGCTTTGTAGTGAGCTACCTGTTTCCATTTACTCTTTCTGGTTTTCTCTCCTTGTACTTTTGTTGCAAAGCTTTTTTTTCCCACATGTATTTATGAGATGATCAAAGTTAGTCAGAGTTGCACTGCTCCAAACAATAAATGAAGCTTTATTGCCCTGAAGAAATGTTTTGATTTCAAAGCAGCTTCTATTGACTTCAGTTCAGTGAAAAAAAATCCAATAAAATAACTTCTGCAGCTGAAAACTTTTTGCCTTACAAAGACATCTCAAATTCTTACAAAGGCAATTGTGAAAAATAATAAACAAATCCTTGGGTTAAATGCAGAAAATTACCTGATGATTAAGGATAAATTTCCCAAAGAATAAGCAAATTAAGTAAGTATAGTCTGTTCAATATCTGTCTTTGAAAGATTTAGATCAGATTCACAAACAAAATGAGTGTGTTTATTCTTTTGGCTTTCTAGAAACAGAACCTTTCAAATTATATTTATTCAATAAGACAAAAAAAAAAGTATACTTATGTCCTGTCTTGTTTATATGTACATGAGATATACATATATGTATATATGTGTGTGTGCGTATAATATGCTTCTGTTTTTACTAATTATGACTAAGATTAATAAAATTCAGATTAAGTTTTCAAAATAATTTAATTTCACTTATTTGGTAATTCTTTTATTTAATATCACTTGTTTATATTGGGGTAGGGTAAACAACTTCTAACAAGGAACTTATGAATATTCTTTCTATTCAGGAGTTCTCTGTGAACAAAGCCTATTCTTCCCAGTGTAATTGCCATTTATAATTATTTCCTCAATAATTCATGCAAATAATTTGCAGCGTAGTTTATTCTTAAGCAGGTTCATTGAGCCCATTTGAATTCTGAGCTATGGTGGTTAGAATGATCATTCTCTGTGTTTCCATCCTTGATGGCAGAAGCAACTGAATCAAGCTTTTCATTCGGCATAAGTGCTCTTCTAAATTGGGATGGATTTGTGTGTGTGATTTAGTACTGTTCAGTGATGGAAGCAAATTGACTGCAACTCTCTTGATCAATTATCTGGCGCAACCCAAAACTTTTGATGACTAAGTTCCTGAATTCAATAGTCGGTCTGAAACAAATTGTGCCGTTAATCATCCTGACTGTAAGTGTGCTGAAAGANTGCAAATCTCTTTGAATTTATAGGCAGATAAGATGACAAATAAACTTCTTTGACATTGTTCAGCTGAGATTTCACCAAGTTAGAAGTGGTGTAACACAGAGGAACAAGTCCCAGTGAAGAGATGGAACTGCTTCTCACAGTGGGGGCAGTGGTATCAACATCTGAACATAAAGACACATTAGGGNCGTATAATATGCTTCTGTTTTTACTAATTATGACTAAGATTAATAAAATTCAGATTAAGTTTTCAAAATAATTTAATTTCACTTATTTGGTAATTCTTTTATTTAATATCACTTGTTTATATTGGGGTAGGGTAAACAACTTCTAACAAGGAACTTATGAATATTCTTTCTATTCAGGAGTTCTCTGTGAACAAAGCCTATTCTTCCCAGTGTAATTGCCATTTATAATTATTTCCTCAATAATTCATGCAAATAATTTGCAGCGTAGTTTATTCTTAAGNTAGGAGCCAAATGGGTTGAGCCAAAAGAGATTGAGACCTCTTTTAAATTTCAGGAGCCCCCTTCTTGGAGAACCTGCACTGAAACACAGGGAGAAGAGCAGCATCTGCACTGCTGACAAGGGAGAACACCAAAACCTCACCTGCCAGGTTACTGCAGCCCTGCCTGCAGACTGAGAGACAGTGTTTGTCACAGCCATGATCCTTCTTTTAGTGCCGAAAAAAGACACGATCAAGGAATCCTTCACGCCGATTTTAAGATCTGACAGCCATTGTTGAATATGTGAGGCTGCTGCAGCACTACATNATTATTTCCTCAATAATTCATGCAAATAATTTGCAGCGTAGTTTATTCTTAAGCAGGTTCATTGAGCCCATTTGAATTCTGAGCTATGGTGGTTAGAATGATCATTCTCTGTGTTTCCATCCTTGATGGCAGAAGCAACTGAATCAAGCTTTTCATTCGGCATAAGTGCTCTTCTAAATTGGGATGGATTTGTGTGTGTGATTTAGTACTGTTCAGTGATGGAAGCAAATTGACTGCAACTCTCTTGATCAATTATCTGGCGCAACCCAAAACTTTTGATGACTAAGTTCCTGAATTCAATAGTCGGTCTGAAACAAATTGTGCCGTTAATCATCCTGACTGTAAGTGTGCTGAAAGATTGCTAAAAGGCAGTGTTTTAAAATCAAAGGAATCTTCTTGATAAACAATAAAAGTTGTTTTAGTCTGCTCTTGATAACATCAGAGGAGGGAAGGAAGGAGGGAGGAAGAGAGAGAGAGGACCTTCCTCTGTTGATTTCAGTCTCAAGAATTTCAGTGACCAAAACAGCTTGAATCGGACAGAAGAAAAGAGAAATTCTAATTGATTTCTACTTGAGATAACAATTTAGCTATATTCTTTCAGAAAACAAAGTTTTGGGGCTTTTCTGTATTAGTTTTCTTGATTTGGCTTTTTTTTTTTTTCCTTAATGCTTCCTACTGGCCAAGCTCCAAGTTTTTACTAATAGCCTGTCCTGGTTTGGACAGGTGTCTGCTAAGGAAGGCAGGAGTCCCCCTCCCACCCCGGAATG
>VYZQ01050136.1:18942-31044 GCA_013400655.1 Mystacornis crossleyi
CAACAATAACTAAGGCAGTAACAAGTAATAGGAATCAGACCGCAGTGACGGCTGCTGGGGCTGTAAGGCGCTCTCCCTTTTGCTGCAGCGATGGCCGGAGCTGGCAGCGGTGCTCCGGAGCGAGGTCGGGGAGCACGGTGGGCGGGGGGGAAGCTTAAACTTAAAAGCTTAAACTCAGCAAGGCTGAGCACGTGTTCCCTGTTAGCGCACACACAGAATGCAAACACATACATCCTTACAACCCATCCCTGAAGGAGAGGGTAACCTAGGTTCTGGTTAATAGATTCCTTGGGGAGGATTAGACTGAAATGACACTGAATGATCAGTGTTTGTAAATATATATATACATATATGTGTAGGGTTTGTTTTAGAACAAGTTGNAGAGAGAGGACCTTCCTCTGTTGATTTCAGTCTCAAGAATTTCAGTGACCAAAACAGCTTGAATCGGACAGAAGAAAAGAGAAATTCTAATTGATTTCTACTTGAGATAACAATTTAGCTATATTCTTTCAGAAAACAAAGTTTTGGGGCTTTTCTGTATTAGTTTTCTTGATTTGGCTTTTTTTTTTTTTCNCCATTTTGTTTCTTATTACCTATACTAATATATCCATATCAAAGCAAAGAAATATCACTCACTTAAGAACAAGTATAAGGGAAAAGAAAGGAAGAAAGAGAAAGAAAGGATAAGAGTAGGGAAAAATATCATCTCCTATGGATCTGTGACAAGGCTTGATTGCTGCAGTTTAGGTGTCCCATGGTCATGGTCTTGATGCGTCAGGAGTGGGCAAAAGAGTCATCTCCATTTGTTTCATTTTCATGTCCCAGTTTATATAAATTTTTCAATAAACCTTTTAAAACTGCCTCACATTTGCAGTAAATGTGCTAAATTTGACGTTTCCGCTCATCAATAGCTGCCTGAGTGCTTCTGTGGTCAGAGTTGTCCCACACTAACAGGGCAGAGCTGATGGAATTTAAGTCCACAACTAGCAATTATTTTCTCGTTCTGGTTCTTTGATTATTATTTTTAATCTTGTCAACAGTATAAAGCCTTGCTCAGTGGATACTTGCTGTGAGAATGAACACAGAGAAAAAAGGTTTAGATAATCATCTTTTAAAAGTGATGAGACAACTATGGGAAGGACAAGAAGCAGAGAAGAGCATGTGTAGCAGATATCTACAGCATACAATTCTCATTTTAGTAAAAGCTTATGTCTGCAAGTTTTAGAGGAAGATAAAGGATTCCAGCTGAGGTCTTTACCAAGCAGAGATGGATCTTGTATTTCACCTAACATTGAAAACATGTTTTCCAGGGTTGGATTCAGAGATCACACTCTTGGCTGTCTGGTAGCACCTGTACATGGCTCTGGGATCAAACTGGGTACATGGAGTTTCTGTTATTTTCTTGAGCCATCTTCCTGCAAAATATATGCTCCCCATCAATGCTGTATTGTCCCACTCTGTTCTTACACATCTGTCTGCCCTTAGGACTTCTGTTTCTGCCTGATCCAATTCAACACAGTCCTGCTCCAAAGAGCTAAACAAGCAGCATAAAAAGGAATCTGTTCAACAATGTCAGATACCCCAAGTGAGCTTGTCTGCACTTCTGACAGCAGCATCTTTAATAGAGGGCTGGATACATGGAGCCTTTCATGTTGTCATTCAAAGAACATTTCCAGGAAAAGCAGAGATGAGCTAAACAAATACAATGTCAGGGAAACACACACACCATACCCCCTCTCCCATCAACAATACTGTTTAAGTATTTACTGCTTGGTAAACTGGAGACCTGTGTTTTAAAACAAACTGATCTTCAGTGTCCTCTGACTCTTACAATGCAAATTTTGCAGATGAGTTTAGTGGGTTGAAGAACACCATGTTTAAATTATGATGTCTGAGGTTTCATTACTCTGGTGAATTGCTCCAGCAAAGACACACATCCACTTGGGATATGCCTGGGCTCAACAAACTATCCAGTAAATCTTCTATTTTCCTGTTATGTATGTGCAGCAGATGGCCAGGCTTACAGAATGCTGGAAGAGAAAGTCTTGAAATCTTCACTGATGTACTGCAAAAGAGCTGAGGAAGGACTTCATGCCTTGTCCACTGACAGGGACCCCAGGTTCTTGGTGACCACCAGCTGCCTGATTTGCTCTGGCTTTGAAAGCAAAAACAGAGCCTTCTGCATTTTCCAGGGTCTTACTGATGTCCAGACAGGTCAGTGATGAGTGGTGTCAGCACGGGGACCAGTACTGTTAAATACGTTCATAAATGGCACAGAGAGTGAAATCAAGGGCACCCCCAGCAAGTTTGCAGGTGACACCAAGACAAGTGGTGCAGTTGACACTCCTGAAGGACAGGATGCCATGCAGTGGGACCTGGCCGAGCTCAGGAAGTGGCCCCATGGGAACCTTGTGAGGTTCAACAAAGCGGAGTGCAGGGTGCTGCACCTGGGTCAGGGCAACCCCCCAGTATCAGTACAGGCTGGGGGATGAGGGTTTGAGAAACACCTCTGCCAAGAAGGACTTGGGGCTGCTGGCGGATAAAAAACTAGACATGACCTGACAATGTGCACCCCCAGCCCAGAATGCCAACTGTATCTGGGGCTACATCAAAAGAGGCATGACCAGCAAGTCAAGGAAGGTGATTCTACCCCTCTACTGAGTCTCCTCCTCTACTCTGCTCTCGTGAGACCCCACATGGAGTATTACATCCAGCCCTAGAGACCTCAGCATAGGAAAGACATGGACATGTTGGAGGGGATCCAGAAGAGGGACACGAAATTGCACATCTCCTACGAAGCCAGGCTGAGAGAGTGGGGGCTGTTCAGCCTGGAGAACAAACAGCTCTAGGGTGAACTTATTACAGCCTTCCAGTACTTAAAGAGGCTATGAGAAAGATGGGGATGGATATTTTGGTAGGGCCAGTTGTAAGAGGAAAAGCGATAAATGTTTTAAACTAAAAGAGATTAGGTTTAGACTAGATATAAGGAATAAATTTTTCACAAGAAACAATTTTTCACCAGAACAAGTTGAACACAAAGCTGGGGAATGCTCAGTCCCTGGAAACACTCACTCAAGGCTCAGATTGATGGAGCTCTGAGCAACCTGATCTAGTTGAAGATGTCACTGCTCATTGCAAGGGGTTTGGAATTATATGACCTTTAAATGTCCCTTACAATCCAAACTATTCTATGATTTTGCAACTGGCTCTGGCTACACAAGCCTCAGCTGTGGTAGTCACCTCTCTCATGGATCCAAGGGATGGAAGCAAACCAGAGACCAAATCAGCAGAGGTGGTCACATGCTTAACATGGTAAATGACACATGGTTATTTTATAAGGTATTTAAAAAGCTAATACTGCTGAAACACTGAAAACCTTTTTAAGGGTTCACAGGACTCTGCCTTGGGCATTGCATTATTTGCAGGTATGCAGCTGTGCTGTGATAATTTGGTGGATTCTAATCACAAAGCATGAAGGCATCCGCAAGCCAAGGCAAACGTCTGCCAGGAGGTAGAATTCTAGGCACCCTGGGAATCCCATCAATGCCCACTTGAAGTGTATCAGCATTTTGTACAGACTATCAGATGGTCAATGCCTGATAAAAGAATCTTGAACCCTTTCTATTTGGGATGAATGTCAACTTGCCATCTCCAGACCATCTCACAGATTTCCCTCTCTCTCCTGGCCATTTGCTTTCTTCTCCTCCTCTCTGCCGTTAAGATGCAAAATGAAATTCATGTTTTCTGGCAGTGTATTGAACCAGAGGGAACATTTTCATTAAATCCAGAATTGAAAATTGTATTATAAGCCCTGAGATGCTGAAAAGTCAGGTTTTCAAGTCCAGGAGATTTATAAGGTTTTAAGAGTCTTTTACTGACTCTTCATGCTCCTGGAAAAGAGCTTTTAAAATCAACCAGAGGAATATAATTTCTGTGTATATTTATGCACATATAAATGTGTGGTTTTGAGTTCTGCCCACGTCTCCAGTTATTCTCAGGAATGCTGGGATGCTGGGTATAATCCAGCTCAGTTTTCTTTTTCAGCACTTTCAATCAAACAGAATACAGAATAGCCGTGGCCTTAAGCTATTGTCTATTAGAACACTTGCCAAACTAGTACAGGATTTAAGCAAAATCTGGGTCTGATGGATTTCTCACTGTGCTCTGAAGTGTTTCTGTATCTCTACTTCTCTTTTAGGAGTTACAGACTGACAGTCCTTCGTCGCTAATTGCTAAAAGTTCACTTTTCTTCTCCCCACTTCTCTTGGTTCTGCGAGCTATCAATCGGCAAAAAGGAAATACAGTGACAAATATTAGAGTTGACAAAATCCAGGTGACTCTTGCTGCTCATAAACCAAAATTTGTTCTTCTAATAAGAGATATTTTGGATACTGCCTAACTTCTTCTGAAAAATAGATTGCTGTTGATACTGAATGCTTTGATAAAAAGAAAATTACTGCTGAGCACACTGCTGGTCTGGTTCACTGGCCCTATTGAAATGCTGTTCTTCACTTCTCCTGCTTTCTAATTTTCTGTATTAATAATCCTCTGAACATTCTGATATACAGCCCTAAGTACTTCACAGAGAAACAGTCACTCACTGGGAACAGTTTTTCTTCTTTCTTTGGCATCTGGGGGACACTAAACCTCAAATGAATGAATACTTGCTACCAAAAAGCAAAAGACCTTGTGCTTGAAAAAGAAAATATGCCACTCAAGATCTTTATTTTATCCTTTACTATGTCCATGAAGTGAACATCTGGGCATCTTTCTGAGTCACATGCAGCTGTCTGTGGGAGGCCTAAAAAGACAACATAAAACACCTCACTCAAAACAGATTCTTCAGTTACACTTTTTTGGTTTCTCATTCACTTTCATTTCAGAAAAATAACCCCAAACAAACAGCTTTGAACCAAAAACTTAGTTTCTCATATCTGTATTCCATAAAAGCTGAATATCTTATGTGAAATGACAGAAAGAACCAGGGCACTAAATTATTCAAAGGCTTGCTGCGAAGATACGGGACTTCTAATAATGAAGGTGAAATCCCTGTCCAGGTTGGTATTTGCTGAAAACTGCTTCTGTCTGTTTCAGCAGCTGAGGTGAGATGTGCTGGCATTCTCAGCGCAGAGCCTTTGTCTCCAGTTCTCTATCATATATGTCTGCTCTGTACAACGTATACAGAGTTTTGCAGTACCTGCTGCAGTCTGAAATGAAGTTGTTTGAGCACCAGCAGGTGTTGGGAAAGGGGATGGGTTCTTCCCAGGGCTTGCTGGCACAGCAAGACTCTTCCAGCACCAGAGCTACCTTCAAGGGAGGCGGCTGCTCAGCACCAGGAGTATTTCAGTGTGATGTCCATGCGCGTGGCTGGAAGAACAGAGGTGAGTGCTCAGCCGGAGTTTGCACAGGGAGCTTGCACGTGTGCCCGGAGGTGATTCCAGCAGTCAAAGTGGTCTGAACAGCAAGGCAGGTCTGCATTGCAGCCCCCCACGTTGTGCCTGTCCCCCATGCAGTGGGTGTCTTTCCCATGAAACTGGTAAAATGTGTTTACAAATACCAGAAAGAGTTAAAAAGCAAAAATAAAAATTCTTGAGAAACAAAGAAGAAATTCTACCTTCCAATTTTTTGCTTTACTTTCCTAGGGAAGTATGGATAAAAATGACATAGACTGCTTTCTGGGAATGAGGTTCAGTGATCTCCTGGAGGAAAGAGACTTCAAATGGAGGGGTTTAAGGAAAGTGGTGTCTTCTCCATAGGAACACTATTCCTCACCATCACCATAACTGAATCTTTAAAAAGAAGTAGCGAACCTCTGTGTAATATTTGCTCCACAGTTTCTGCCTGTAACTCCATTGTATTCTAGCCCTGCTCACGTAATGTCAGTGAGGTTTTACCCACTTTAATTTTGTTAAGGATATCTAAGAACTTCTTGTACAACAGAATTGTGCTGTTTACTACAGGATGCCATTTTGTTGTCATAGGAAGGAGTCTGGAAGTCTGGACTCTGGCTCACAAAGCTTCTCGGTTTCACACAGGAGGAAAATGGCTGGTGTCATTTGCTACCTCTTCCAGCTCATGAATTTAACTAGGGAAAGCTCATATTAGTTCCAGGTATGCCCACAAATAGGAGAGTAGGACAACCACCGCTGTTTTGGAGTGCAGAGTCTTGTGGAAACCATGGCCAGTGGGTGGAGCTGGCAGTATGGCTCCTTTGTGGGGGTTCTAGGTTTCACAATCTGTGTCTCCACTACCAAGTCGAAGACAGCCAGGGAGGAAACATATGGTCTTGAGGCCAAGGAGCATCAGCTGGCTGTTGCCTACATGGCTTAGGGCTCACCGCAGTGCAGAGCAGAGCAGAACAGAGCAGGCTATATCTACAAGCCTTTGGTTTTAAGTGGTTCCTAGGTCCTATGCAGTGCCTTCTGGCTTTAACACCTGACTACACTCTTTCGTACTTTTCTTTTCAGTTCAAAGTACCTTGCGCTGGTGTTGTAGGTCACCAGAATACTGTTTCTATATCCTGAAACTGAGGACATGTGTTGCATAGCTTTGCATGGGACAGAAGGACAAACAAGAGTGCTTGAGTGAGTATAGGCAGCGGGGATGGCATCAGAGGACTGTGTGGGCCACAAGGAGCCAAACCTGCTGGAGTCTCATCCATAATGTTTTTGGGCTCTTGCTGGAATGAACTATACCCCTATTTTGCCCAGGAGAAAACTGGGTGAAGTGGCCCAAAGCCCAGCAGGAAATGAACTATTACTTAAGCACTGTGGCCAGCCAAGGTGTGCTGTTCAATCTTTGTTCCTGGTTTGTTCTCATTAGGAGTATTAATGTCATTATTGTCTCTGTAGATTTTCAGGTCTCCTATGAGCTCCTGGTGATCCACAGAGTTTATGGCATTATCTGTCGCTCATTCTGCAAGGAGGCAACTACCATCACACAGGGAACCACAGCAGGAGATTTCCTTTTGCCCTCTTCCTTCTGCGTGATTTGTGTCAGGAGATGTAAGACCCAGCGACTGTGCAGGAGCCTTTTGGCTCCCGAGTGTCTTTTTTTCTTGGTATTTAAGAATGCTGTATGTGATGTCTCACAACACAACAGCTTCTTCCAGTTCTAGTGACAACCCTCCAGCGGTTCAGCCCATCATGGGGAGGATCAGCCTCCATACATTTGATGAGCAAAGGAAGTCAGCATTTGTTTTAGTTCTGCCCTATTTGCCTTTAGGAGAATTGAAGCAGATTGTTAAACCCATTCTGAGACATCAAAAAAAAGGGTTCCAGATTCGCAGATGTTCAGGGCATGAGAATCAGAAGAAAGTGTACTTCAGCAGCTGTCCTGAAAATAAGGCCATGCTAATGCAGTAACCAAACTTTTCTTCTAGGTTTGCAGCATTTGGAAAATCAAACTGTAGCATTAAACTTCCCTCTGCATTTCATTTTGCAGTAATGCTCAGTAATACTGAATTGGAATTCAGAATCCCAATGAAAAGTGCCTGAAAGATGCTGTGTTCACTAATGGCTTCTTATACATTTACATTGAAAGGCCTTTAAGACTTCTCTAGAACAACTTTTCAGGTGCTTGCATCTTACAATCCACAACAATCTTCTATAAATGCAACTTTCTTGAACTATAGATGCTCTAAGATGTCAGATATTTTTCTTCTGTTAGAGGAGATACGTGACTCCTTCTCCATCATGGCAGACTCCCACCTTCAGCGAGCACTGCACAGCCAAAAGTATTTAAAAGCACCTCAGATAGTTACTTTTCTTTTAGCACCTTAGTCCAATTAATGAATTTTAATTTATTTTCTTATTTAACTGTCACAGTCTATTTAAAAATGAAATACAGTGAAGGGGAGATAAGGAGGACATATGACCAAAATTTCAGCTCTGCTTGTGTTGGGTGAGGTTGTCAGTCTTCCAGTAAATGCTGCCATTATGAGTAAAGGTAGCAGAACTGGGATGAAATTTGGAGGCATTTTAATCAAAAGACTCCCTACAGGCACAAACTTTGCAGAGCAAATCCAGTCTATTTGCCATAGTTTCTGACCATGCTTTTGTTCTTAGTTCTCTATTATTATACCAAAATTCACCTTCTACTGTGTTCCCAGAGTAAGGTTCAAGTACTTGCTATGGCACATACTTTAAAAAAGGCTTTTTTCTTACCACCTCTCAAGGGAGAGAAAGTTCACTTTAAGGGAACAAACTGTGAGATGAGAATGTCAGTTTTAATCTTCAGAAATATTTGGTATTTTGCTTTCAGACCATTGCAGCAATAGTCATTGCAGTTTAGTGGTTGAACTGGAAACAGAGAACCTGAAGACCTCAACTCTCCAGGGTGAAAGCCAGTAGTACAAGCATAGATTCTGCGTTACTTCCCTTCAGCAGGAATTCAGCGAGCACTCAAACAACGCTTCTAAACAATGGGTTTAAAGTGGAATAGAATTCTGATGAAAATACATCTTCTTTAATTGTTGCTGATGATTATGATAAGAGAACTTGTAACAGAATTTAATAAAGGGAAAGCAAAAAGAGTAGTGAATAAATATCTTGAAAAGCTTCTTTCAAGTCATTTGTTGAGGGCAATCATATTCTTACATTTACTTTAAATCTGAGCTTCACAAATTTTATTATTCATCAGTGTATTGCATTGGGGTTTTTTGCAGAAGGATTATTTTTATAAGTATCTTGACTCAAACTGTAGCAGCCAATAGACAGTTTCATGACAAGTCTACATTTTGGAGGTAAAACTCCAGTAGCAAAAAGTCAGGTCTAGTAAACTCCTCCAGAGTAGGTGTTATATTCTGGTTATTAAAATTGTTAGAAAGGTGCCTCTGCCCGAATTAAGGTGCAAACAGGACCATATGCCAAAGTCAATAGTATGAATTTTATTTAGAGTAAATGTGAGGGAGAGAGAGAAAAAAATAGAAAAAGGGTGGGGAGAGAAAGTGAGTGACAGAGAGACAGATTAAGTAGAAAATATCACCACTCTGGATCCTGATGGTGTCCTGTTGATCCTCTTCTTCTCATCTTCTTGGTGGTGAGGGTCCCCCAAAACATAGAGTTCAATGGGTTCATGTACGCTCAGGCAAGGTGGGAATGCCCAGCTACCTTCTCAGGGAGGGGGCAAGTTTGACATCATCTCCTGCCTCAGACTCTGGATCTGTTGCATCACTTGGATTATGCGCAGTCCTCTGCTGCAAGGCCTCAGGAATCAGTCTGGGGGGCACTTCGGGGGGCTTTGATGGATTATGACACCCCCTCAGCTCCCCCTCGTGTGAATGTCCCGTGGATGTGGCCTTCCCGGGGTGTGAGGCTTTACAGCTGAGCCGGTTTGTGTAAGGGAGGATGGGTGTTCAGTGCCTCTGAGCAGAGGTTACGCCACACACCCAAAATTCTCCTCCTCCACCCCGGTTTGCGGGGGAGCGTGTGCAAACCTGGCCTCAGCAGATGGGTCTGTGAGCTATGGCTTCCCCCAGCCCAAACCCAGCCAGAACCAATTTTCAGGACAGCTGCTGGATTTGGCTTTCTTGTGGATACATTGTTCTCCCTCAGCCTTGTTTACTTCTTCCTAGGCCTGAGATAATTGGACACTAGCGTCACCTTTATTTTATCTCAAGTTCCCTTAGGCAGCTTAACTCAGTCAAAAGTTCCAGTCAGGAGGCATATTCAGGGAGGGGTGGGCTTTGGTGGTCACAACTTCTTTTTAGAGGTTTGCCATAATGGGAAAAAAAGTCCTTCATAACAATCTTTAAGCCACTAACCATAACATTTCAGTTTCTCACAACAGGTTGGGAAAACAAAGTCTGAGTCTGTTATTCCATCAGTTCTCAGCTGGGGTACAAGCCAGCATTAATAGAGGTGCTACTGGAATAAGGAAGAATTTTGCGTACCCTGTGTGCAATCTTAACATACTGGGTGCATTTCTACTTTGGTAAATGTAATGCTATTATAAAATGCTATACTTACAAATGAAAGTGCTGTCTTATTGCTGACAATGTAAATTAATTTTGTTAGTAGCAATTTGCTGAATATCAGTTGGAAGACAACCCAGGTTTCTAAACTAAAGTACTTATTGTAACCTTACCAGGTCAATAGTAAACATCTCACTGAATAATTCAAGTTTGAAAGGATTTCAGTGCTCCTGAAGGCAGGAGAAACAGGAGGAGCTCAGATGCTTGCAATGCAGGCTGCCTGTTCAGGGATCTGACTTCTGACATCCATTTTTTAAGATCATTGGCTTATACAATGAATGCTTTGCAAAGTTGCCTCTCTTATAGGGAAGGCAGAGAGGACAAATGTGAAAATATTACAGTATTGGAAGAAAAACTCCTTAAATCTCTGGGTTTGTCTGCAGGGTAAGGGAGAGGGAGTAGAATAGTGTCCTTTCACGTCTCTGTGGCATAAGTCTGCCTAACCTTCATCTTTGCTAACAGCTGCAATAGTGAGGAGAAGCTGCAGGTATCTCATGTGCATTTGCAAGGGGATTTCAGCTGGACGTAGTCTTGTAAACTTAACATTTGCCCAGGTGGTCCATTTAACCCAGTAGCTGCTCTCTCACAGAGCTGTGTACCAGGTCCTTCAGAGACTGGTGCTACAGCTGGGAGTTCTTCCCCCTGGAAGTTTCTCCCCAGTGTCTGTCAATCAGTAACTAAATTAAAGAAAATATCATTGAGGATCATTTTGGGGAGGACTGTTTATTTATAACTACAGATGTTCTTACAGTCCACGTAGATGAGACTTTGGTGAGACCTTGGCCTCTCTAATCTTCTGTTTCAATGAATTCCACGTGTTAATTATACACTGTTCTAAAGCTGGAAATACGAAAAATTATGTTGCATTTTCATGGAAAAAGTTCTTCAAAGGCCTTTACTCAGCTCTTCAGGCACACTCTGAGAAATGTATTCCAATGGGAAAGGACATGTCTTTTGAACTATCTGTTGGAAGTGAAAAAAAACCACACAATAAAAAACAGAACCCAAACAAACACCCTGCAACAAAAATAGAGCTCCCACTGCGTATGGATTTGAATCCAAACTGCAAAGCAGAATCCTGCAAACTGTGTGAGACGGGCTGGAATCCAAAAGCCAATCCTAGTTTGGCTTCTGGGTCAGGTGCACCAAGTCAGACATACAGATCCACGCTTGTCAAGGAAAGGCTGGTGAAGCCAGATGGGAGTGATGAACCTCCTGAGGGGAGGGTTTGCAAGCTGAAGAGAGGGATGGGCACACAGGAGGTCTCAGCCCAGAATTCAGCTCTGTTCCAGAATCTCTGGGTCTTTGAAACCAAGCTTGCAAGTGTTCAGTCTTATTGAGAACCAAACTTGGAAGCTCTTAATATGGTGATTCATTTTACAAAATTCTGCTCCTGGAGCATCGATACCACTGCTTTAATTTCTGGTGTGCAGGATTTCACATAGTGAAACCAGGGATTTTGCTACTGAAATTTCTTGTAATTTTCTTCAACTAAGATTAGGAAAAAAGGGATTTGATAAACTTGCACAGAGAAATATTAAGAAACAGATTTTTTTTTTCTCCTACTCTTCTGCTTCTTTTATCCCCACACATTTTTATACTGCTGAATCTTCTGTTATCACAGTTCTGGATCTAGTAAAAATCCTTAAAACCAGAAGTGAAAAAACAAAACAAAAAAAACCCCACTCATCAGATAAAGCAAAAGAAAAAATTTGATTTACAATCTGGTTC
The DNA here is from genome assembly GCA_013400655.1 of Mystacornis crossleyi. Lineage (NCBI taxonomy): Eukaryota > Metazoa > Chordata > Aves > Passeriformes > Timaliidae > Mystacornis > Mystacornis crossleyi. The sequence continues at coordinate 30,647 of VYZQ01050136.1, forward strand.
TACAGAAGGCCTCACTCCTCCTATATGTGAAATCAGTTATTCAAATAACTTGTTGACAATTGATATAATTATTTCTAATTATCCTTGATTAGAGTCATGGAATTATGTGATTACATCTAAATATATGCATCATAAATGTAGGAGGTACAGCCTAGAGAAGGAGGAAATGTAATTTTATTTTTCTGTTTATTCATTTTTACTAGCTAAAAGGACTCAGAAACCTTAATTTTCATGATGCTAAACAGAGGCTCTCTGAACTTATCTTTATTACATTTCTTTTGGTGAGTTAAGTAGTAGAACCTCTTCAGTTATGGAGGCAAAACTCGCTGTGTTTTTTTAATATTTAGAAAGGCTAAAAAACACCTTAGAGTTGTGTGATTGACATGTAAGTAATGCGA
>VYZQ01050138.1:8917-19620 GCA_013400655.1 Mystacornis crossleyi
TAATTTAGCTAAATAATGATGGTTTTCTGCTGATGTATATTTGTTAATAATGGAAGGGCAAAATGACATGCAAAAGAAACTAAATCCCAAAACGCATTAGCCTGCATTCTCATGTGAGCAAAGTTAAATTGCTCCCATACTACTCAGCTGAGGTGATGGCATATTGTGTATTCTTTGTCTCCTGCTGCAATCACCTGTCTTCATCACATACAAGGTTATATATATCTCCTCACAAGAGAGCTTCACTACAAGCATAATCATAATAAGACAGTGATGGCCACTTAAAGTCTCTAGCACCAGCCAGGCTGCCTGCTTTCCTCTCAGTCGGCTCCACAGAGCAGGCATTACTGAATCAGACTCTTAGGTAGTCAGATGAAGACAAGTGGAAAGAATCCGGACCAGTGTTCCCAGCAAATATACCGGGAGAAGCTTAGTCCAAAAAACTGGTCCCTAGTCCAGAGAGACAAGCAGTAAACTGACACTGGGATGATGACATAGGGTTCAACATGAAGTAACAGACTATTCTCACTAGGTGCAGCATTAACGATAATAGTGCAACAGGTACAACATCTGGTTCACCACAAGGCTCTGCAAGTAGATAGTCCGATTTTTCATTTATGTAGGCATGGAAATCGTGTGCAGATCATGGCAAAAGTAAAACACAATAAATCACCTAACAGAGCATTTCAAAGTCAATTTCATTGAGTGACAAGTCAATTTATGTCAACAATAATTAAATATGTTTGGCTCACCAGTAGTAAATATTTGAGGTGGTGTGGGGCTTTGATCTAAAAGTTTTAATCCGGTTTGCTTATGATTGTCCATTTTTTTTACATCTATGCTTAAAAGGAATAGGAATAAGAGTGGCCAAACTGTGACATATCCCATTACATTCACAGCCAGGTTCAAACTGCCTTCTATTTCAATCCTTTCCTTTGGTCTGCAGTTTACAGTATGCAATAGATCCCAGTGTCCAGAACACCTCTGTCTCTCTTTTTGCTGTTAATATAGAGAAAAAACACTTTTTTTTTTTTTTCACATTATAGAGTCCACAGAGGTGTCAGGCAGAGGGTGCAAAGGGTTGACAGTCTCCACACCGTGGCTGCTGGTGGGCGTACGCGCAGTTTTGCACACAAACCCCTCCTGTCTCCCAGTCACATGGCAAGCTCATAATCTTCAGTCTGAATACCTGGGCAGGCATGAATGGGACACAATTTGTTGGACTAACTCAAGCATGTAAATTCGCATATATTCCAGTTCTCTCTGAGGCCATACGAATATGTATATATAGACGTATGTGAACATGCATAAATGGCATTCTGCTCATTATTTTCTTGAAGAAACAGTCTTCAGCAAAGTCTTATGGAGATCTACTTTTTTATCCTTCTGCATACTGAGAGCCTAAAGCACCCAATAAGTAACCAAGTACATCAGGATCAAAAATTTTTGGCAGAATCAACAAAGTAAACTCAGTCCTCTTCCGTCTTTTTTTTTTCCTTTTTTTTTTTTTTTTTTTCCTGTCACAAAATGATTTATTTTACATTTGGACATATCAGGCTGGCAACATTCATTTTAGGTTTAGCATTTGAAACCCAAGATTTGACACCCCAGACCGTTCAATCTTATGTCATGAGCAGGTATCTGTGTCTATCCATAATCATTCTGTGCCTCAGTTTACTGATCTGAAAAATAGGAAGAGGCTGAATCTGGTCCTAACTCCAGGAAAAATTCTGTCAACTACATTGACTGCATAAAAACTTAAGGATTTGGCCCTGTGCTGACAGTCAGTATGCTGGAGTGCAAATGTTCTACATGTGCTATTTGACCTCTACAGTTGAGGATTTAAAACTTTAATTATAGGAACGAGAAGATGAGAACAGATTCTGAGTTAGCTACTTTTTTTGAATAGATATTCAGACTCCAGGGGGAATAGTGATTTGCAGGCTCATTGAGGGAGAAAAAGGATGTCCTTTCTTTCCTAGGTGTACGGGGGGAGGAACAAAAGGGGGCCTTGATACCATTCCATTAAAATAAATCACTTCTCAATCCAGGCGAGAATTTGTATCAGAATATTTGATATTCGAAACTTTACCAACAAGATCAAATCAGAGAGGGCATTTGATTATGCAGGACCAGATCCTGCTAAACCTGCCTGAGAGGTGTCTTACTGAATTCAGGAGCAGATCAGTATGCAGGAAGTTACCTGGATAAGGCTTTTAGACAGTGGAGTCTATGAAAGAGAGAGCAGTGGTGCCTTTTTGTTCTGGGGAGAGTTGGCAGTGGACAAATTACAGGAGCTCTGATCATACAGCCTGACCTCCAGCTGCCATTGAAATCAGTTAAAAAAAAAAAATATTTTCCTTTGACTCCAACAGAGAAAAAACAGGATGGTTAGGGTTAACTAATTAATTAACTGCTTTCCAGAAAATGCTTTGAGATCCTCTGATGTAGAGATCCTATATAATGGCAAAGCGGGATTGCAATCCAGAGACATGTTTAAAGAGCTGTCATTCATCGATAGCATTATACAGAATACAGTCATTATAATTTAGTAAATCTGTTAATTTCCTTCCATTAGGGCAGAGAGATATTTTTAGGTTTTAAATTTTCTAACAGAAGCAGTCTGGGAACAGGCAAGGGAAGTAAACCAGTAAAAAATTTGGTTGATGGGCCTGTCTAGAAACAAAATATGACATAAATATGCCAGAACAGTAAAACACTTTGCTGAGATATTCTCTTCAAAAACGCTATGCACGTCTGTGTGTGTGGAATATCATTACTTGATCACTTGGTCATTTTTCCAGTTGAGCTAGACGTAATACAGATTTCAAAAGGCCAAAAGTAAATAGGATATTCCAAAAGATGAGGTAATTTCTTCCTTCTTTTGCTGGTTTGGGTTTTTTTTGTTTGTTTGTTTGTTTGTTTTTGTGGGGGGTTTTTTTGTTTGTTTGCTTGTTCGGGTTTTTTGGTGTTGTTTGGTTGGTTGTTTGTTTTGGGCTATTTTTTTCTTACCCCACTGACATTTTTAAAGGTAATCCCCTAGTACTTTTTCACATGTTCTCACAATTTTGCTTTCTGTGTCATTTTCAGACTCTTAGAGGGAAATTACTCCAAAGAACTCCTAAAAATAAACTTATAAGCCTGAATACATATATTTTTAGGAGACATAAGAAAGTTAAAGTTCCTGCCCCAAATGATTATTAGCAGTAGCAAATGGCCTGTCTGTGTTCTCTTTCAGCTATAGATGCAGTACATCTCACCAGCAGTCATTTAGTTTTGTAACACCCTGACAACGTAGTGCAGTATTACCATTCCCATTTTATAGATGAGAAGAACCAAGGCAGAACGATTAAACAAGTCACCCAAAGTTATACAAGGTCTGGGGCAGAGCCAGGAATAGAATCAAAGTCTCTTGAGTCCCTGACCTTCATATTAAACACAAGATCATTCTCCCTCTGTTTCTAGTTAGAGCATTCAATTCACCCCATCTGGTGTGCATGTGTAATTTGTACCGGAGGGGTAATTCATCCCTAGAGGAGGGCAGGCGGGGCTTGCAAGGGGTGTCAGCTGTGAGCTCAAGATTTGCATAGCCTGAACATTCATCGAAATGAGAATTTCTCCCAAGGAGCATCTCTGGAAAACACATAAAAAGGGGCAACGCAGAATTCTGTTTAGAGGTCTCCAAGCTTTTAGAAGGTGATTTTCTTCAACTGTTTTCTTCCTTTGATTGCAAAGCTAAGAATCAAGTTTATCCATCAATAACCTCAGGGTTCATTTGCTACCTTGAAACTGTCATTTGGTGTTTGGGACAGGTGATCATTTAACGTCTTCTTCTTAACCCTGCAGGGGACAGGCTGTTGATGGTGAGTGTGTGCTGATAGAACCAATCCTTTACGTGGCCTTCATTCGCTTAATTAGCCACTGCAAAACGAATGCCTCTCAGCTATCAGTGTCATCGTTTGAGCTCAGAAGCATTCCTTCCAGAGCAGCGCTGAAGATTGGAAGGAAATAATTGCAATAACATTAAGGATATCTTTAAATTATACGTGTGTGTGTGCAAGCATGTGCATACATATGTATGCACAGAAATGTAAATATTGTCTGGAGATTATAGAAAAGTTCCCACTTCATGTTGCAAGAAAACCTCCCTGGACACTGAAGAATTGTTTGTTTGTTAATTGACAACTTAATTGATTACTTTTTTCCTTCATGGTACCAATTAGGACACAAAACTGATCTAATATGGTGATAGGTTGTCCTGGGAAGATTCCAAGACAAAGAGCTCAAACTCAGGAGCTTCAAATTAATATAAGAATCCTAATATTTTGATGATTAATTAAAATGAAATATTAAACTTTTCAGATTCATCTAGGACTAAAAATTAACAGCATATATTTTCAGAAGACAGACACCTGTCCAATGTGAATCGGAAAGTTTAGAACTTCAGCAATTTCAAAATATCAGTCATAGACAAAGGGGACGGTTTCTGCTCTCTCATTAATTTGCTCATGATCTAATCATGTTGTCATCAAGAATTTTCCTCCAGAATGACGTCACTGTGTGAAAGTGGGAAGAGAATCAAGCTTACATGCTTAGAGCAGAAAGCAAGATAACTTGATTTGTTGTTTGGCATTAGAACAAGCAAAGTGTCACTCACTTAAGTCCATAACTTTTACAGTCATATTAGGCTCTTTCCTGTTGAGGGTGAAGTCAATGACTGTTTTCCACATGACTTCAGTAGTCAATAGACTCATATTTACTTTAATAATTTCCTTTCCCTGGGGATAAAACTACTTCTGGTGACTTCCCCTAAGGGGTCTAATCAAGAAAACTGTTATTGACAATGTGCTTTTCTGATTTTGGCCCACAGCAGCACTGAGAGGGAGCTGAGAGTGGTTGGAGGGCAGAGGAATCTTCTGTCTGCGTGGAGCTGCCGAGTCCTCACACTTCTTGCAAGCCTGTGACACTGTCCACCTGATTCAGGTGTGTGGAGAGGGGTCAAAACAAGTCTTCACTGTCCTTTAATACATTGTCACAGGCTTCAGTTTGTTATTTGACTCCCTCTCTCTAAAAAGGGCTTCTTGGAGACGCATTAATTTTGGAGGCCAATGCCTAAACATGTAGAAAAATATACACTCATCCTTATTTCTTCTCCATTCCCTACCTTTCCCCTGATCAATAACTTTGCAGAGGGATCTCCAGTAACCCTTGCTCAGGCACAGATTTCTTCAGAGGAGACAGAGCTACTCATATGAGTAAAGCTGAGCTGGATCAGGCCCAAATTTAGTATTAAATCCTGGCAGTTCCAGAACTGTAGCTTTAACAAGGCTTATTTGAGATGAAGGCACATTTTTCAGTGCTCATAACAGCAGCAAGATTCTTATTATACAACATTTAAAAGCAATAATTTCTGCAGATTTAACCTCACAGATTTTCTAATACAATAAAATTAAATTTAAAAACCCTGAATGCAGCAGATATAACCCCTTCATGTGCAATTAGCAAATTTTAAATAGAAACTTTAATATTAACATTATTCTTTATGCCTCAATGAGTAGAATATTATTTAAATTGATATGACATAAGAGGATATAAATAATTCCTAAGTGTAGATCTAAACTAGAATTTCAGACCACATTGAAATGGCAAAACATTATCAATTCCCTTTTTCCCAATCTATCATTCACTACAAGCCTGATGACACATTTTTTTCAAAGAGATTAAATTAGCATTAGAGTGCTGATAAACATTATAAATAAATACATAAAGATATTCTGAAAATCTGGTATAATACAAAATAAATGCTTATGCTCCACCAAATTTCATCCTCTTTCTGGTGGCTGAAAAAAGCTTTGCAAGCAGACACATAAGGTGAGAATGAACTGCTGCTCTCTTCCCTGCAATAAAAATGTAAACATATTAAAGTCTAGAAATGTAATTTAATTAAGGACTATTCTTTATTACAAATAAACCTATAGTTCATAGTAGAGAGAATTACAAGTGACATTTTTACTAAGGAAAATGAACTAAAAATATTCTCTGTACTGCTTTACACAAGTTAGAAGAAATAGATATTTTCCCTTCCACAAGGTACAAGAGTAAACCTATGACAACATGGCAATCTATGACTAGGAAAAAACATATGATCCTTATATATTTTTTATCAAAGTAATAAGGTGAGTCCAAGAAGGTCCGATATACTGTGAACTGAGTAGTTACCATTCATTCACTTTTCTTCATAATTTCAAGATTTTCTTTTTTTTGGCAGGGGAGGGTTGGTGTTAGGTTTTGGTTTTGGTTTCGGTTTTGGTTTTGGTTTTGGTTTTGGTTTTGCTTGCTTGTCTGTTTGTTTGTTTGTTTTTACTGGCTATTTCATCAAAAAATATGCAGCTAATTAATATTATTTTAGTTGTGTATTATGATATCACATCCAGCAGATATTAGACCTCTGTAATTATTATAGAAAATCCCTTTTGGCTACAGGTCATTTAGATGCTTTGAGGAGAGTAGTGTAGTGTATGTATCCAAAAATCTCTTGACTGAAATTCCCTGTCAATTCAGTCAGATATGGGCTTTTCAAGGAGAAATTCAATTTCTGCTTTTGTTAAACAGATAGGAAGCAAACGACATGGATCAGGCATTATGCAAACTTTCTTTCTTCAAGATGCTTAATAAGGAACTTTATCTGAGGTAGGAAAAAAATATCTTGCCTAAACCTTCTGCTTCTGTTTCCTACAGTGGCTTTCAGAAGCCAAAATATGTTTGCCTTCCCAAGACTGCCAGAGCAGAATAATTAATCCACAGCACATCTCAAGATTGCTTGATATCTACAGCCATAAAATACACACAGACTAATGTCCTCTCCGACATGGGAACCTCACTTTCCCCATACCCTCAAGTCAAGGTTAGAGTTTTGCCCACTTCGTGTTTAAGGTTATGTAACAATCCAGTCTTCTGTTTGACACAGTTTTTTTAGTGAAAAATCCACTTTGCAATATCATTCAGAACCTGCATCACCTGAAATAGGCTGGACCCAGGTCAGAGCATGAGAAGGAGAGTGGGAGAAGTGCTCTCAACAGATCATGCCTTACCAATGGTGCTTTTGATGTGATGGATAGCTCAGGTACGTGCTTCACCCCTGTGACAGTCGGTGAGGCCAGGCATGCACACAGGTGCTTAAATCCCTAATAATTACATTGCAAATTACTTGGGCCTTAAACTCTTCATGAAATTATAAATGCCTGTAATTACATGACCTTGACATCATAAATTCTTACAGGCCCCATGGCCAACTCTTCACCAAGAGTAAATTGTCAGAACAGTAATGAAGTTGATAGAGCTGTACTGAATGGACAGAGTTAGTGCCTCTTCAAATCTGCATGTGAAAATAGCTAAAAAAAAAAAAAAAAAAAAAAAAAAAAAAAAGAGAAGAAAAAAAAAAAAGCAGAAAGACAAAAAAAAAAAAGNGCCAAAATTAATAGGTAGGTTGACACAGGACTTTGAAGATTAACAGGATGATGAAGATCTCACATGGAAACACGAAAGAGAGAGAGAGAGAGAGAGAGAAGGACGAAGAGTCCTGAGATTTCATTCTGGACATTCTTACTTAACTCTGAAGGTTAAAAACCAAAACAAAACTAATAAAAACCCACAACACTAATCTCCATTTAGTCTCTCAGTGGTTTAAATCACAATTCAAAGATAGGTTGCAGGAGGGAGAAGACTACATCAGGGGTTCATAGAAGTATAATTCATTCTCAGATATAAAGCTCGGTAAGAATGAAGGCACTTCACAGTAATAAGGTGTAAGAGACGGTCCGAAGATNAAGGGCAAAATAATTTTGTTTTCTAATGCATATCAAAGCTTGCAGGCTTCCCAATCTCCCTGTCAGAATAGAGCTGTTCTGCACAGGACACTTCTCAGTACAACCAGTAGCTTTCAAAGTTTCTGTGGCAAGTGAATGAGGGAAAAAATGACAAAAAATATCCTAGAACTAACATGAACTTTGTTCTTTCTGCAGCTAAGAGTAGAATGGCAAATAAGGGGAAGTGCTTCCAGACACAAGCTAATCAGCCATATACTCTGAAGCATAAGATTTGATTAACCTTAGTGTGTGCAGGTACAAAAGCTGCTCTGAAGGTAACTTTATTTTCCTTTTCTTCTTTCCTTTGAAGTTCTAGGGCCAGCTTTTCACTTTAGCTCTGGTCACTATTTCCTATTTTGTATGATCAAGCACACAGTCTATGTAATGACATTCATAATGCACACAGCTCTTTGAAAGCATAAAATAACTCGCCAAACCAGTCTAGCCCTGCTAAAGACAGGCACAGTTCTTCCTGTTGACCTAGATGAGATTGGGAGAAGTTAACAATTTGGGTTTCTAAAATGTACATTATAGCCAAACACTAAGCCAATAGTATTTTTGACATTGTACTTCCCTCAAATATTGGGAAATCCATGAGCTGAACTATTAGGTGTCTGAAGGCAGGCCACTGGAATGTGTTGAGCCTCATACAGGATTTGGAAAACTGAGACATGTGGTCTCTCTTGATATTCTGTAGACATCACCACACCAGAATACAACAGCAGCACAGTAAGCTGTCAACAGAAAAGGAAAAAATTAATATGGGGAAACAAAAATGGTTCCAGATTCCTCTCTGCTATTTCTCCTTTCTGTGGATTAGCAACAGCATGGCTCAAAATTGTGCCAAAAGCCAGCAGTTTTATCCTTCAACTGTGCTAATGCAGAAAGGTTAGCTTTGTTTTGACTCCAAGGCTGCTATAACACAAGTGTCTCATGACTTGTTATGCACTTTCATGGTTAGACTTTGTCCTAAAGAAAGAAATGCAGCCTCCTATGGTTTTGCCTCTCCTGGTCTTGAAGGAGCCACATAGTTGGCTCCTGTTGTACTGAGTGGATAATATGAATGATCATGTAATAAAATATTGAAATGTAAATACTTAGGCACAGTTATTCACTCAGATTTTCTGAATAATCACCACCATGGAACACATAAAGCATTCAAAGAAAAAAAACATCAGAAAAGATTTCTCTTTTTCAACATCATGCAAATTAGTTTCTTAGCTCTGTAGGGAAGAAGCAGAACCAGGCCTGTAGTTTGTAGGAGAATAATAATTCCCCTAAACCCTAAACAATACCTCCTCGTGATATTGGCTGGGCTGGTAGATCTAGTTCAGAATTTGAAAAGAAATCTGAGTGAAAGCAGATGAATGTGTTAACTAAAAAATCTTCTAGATTGGTGGAAGCAGAGCAAGTCACTTTTTCCAGATCTGCATTATTGGCTGCCCCCAGTTCTGTAGTACATTTCACTATGAATACCAGTGCCCCCAAAGTGAAGACCTAGCAGCTTATTTACACATTATACATTTTGAAATGGCTTAGCTGGGATGTCAAACTGCTCTAAAATACTTTGGGAACGTGCAGTGGTGCAAAACAAAGACAATTTCCACAGGCTTTCCTGCGGTTAAGATTTCTTTTCTCTTTTCATGGTTCATAGCATCTACTCTTGCCCACTGGGATGCTTCTGCCACTGGACCCATTGCATCTGGCACAGCTCCTGCCAGGTTAGTCCATTGCCCTGCGCTACAGCCTCCTTCTCTTTTTGTGCATGGAACTCTTGCTTTGTATCAGGGTCTCTGTGTCCCCCTTTATTATCTGCTCTCATTCTCTTCTGTTTTGCTCCTCAAGCAGGGAAATACACTCAGTGCGTGCCCCTCTGATGACTTCAAATCCCTTTTCCCTTTTTCATGCTTTCCTCCCTTGTTCTCTACTTCTTCCCAGGGAAAATGTACATATCAGTCATGTCCTTTTCACCTTCCTAGGGATGGCAAATATTTCTTTCTGTCAAGTTTCCCAATTCTCACGCTACCTATCCATATTGAAAATAAAGTGCTCCATGTTTGCAGGCCCATTTTTGTTCTAGTCCCCACCACAATTTTTATGTATTTTTCAAGTCCATTGGAAATAATGAACTACATTACACTGTGCTGGGAAGAAGACTAAAACAGTCTGTAGGTGTTCACAGGAAAAATGGAAATAGATTATTCTTCTATCTAACAAACACAGGACTGTCAATATCCAGTGGATAGCACTTGAACAGTAAAAAAAAAGCACCCCCCCCGAAAATAAAACAAGGCAGATTTATTCCCTTTCCCTTTTCTACTAATAACGGTATTTTTATTTTTAGGGCAACCCGCATAATAGTGGCCAACCAATATCTAAACTTCCATTCACTTCTGTATGTATTNCAACATCAAAGAGCAAAAAATCTCCATCAAAACTCCACGAACCATAACCAATAAAACAGAAATTATATTCGCATTTGTAAACCCTGTAGTGCTGCCACTTTGTTTCCTCCACTATTTTCTTTCCTCCACCTCCTTCTCCTCCTCCTCCACTGTCTCCTTATCCTTCTTCTTTGTTTAACACCCATTCTAATTCCATGAAGAATTGACTCAAAGCCNGAAGTAAATATTTTTTTTTAGAGTAAGAAGGGTAATTACTTGACAGTACATTCTGTTAGGATTAAAGATATTTGGACAAACAAGATTATGACATTACCTCTAAGAAGGGAGCTCAAAACTGAGATGGAACCAGCCCAGCACAAGAGGAAGAACTCCACTCTGATGAGGGACTTAGATCAGCAAGGCAGATACTCCTTTCCTCTTGCCTGTGTGGTTA
>VYZQ01050139.1:0-18933 GCA_013400655.1 Mystacornis crossleyi
TTGGCCTGTGGCAGAGCCCAGGGTGGGCCCTGAGCTGCCGTGTCCGAGTGACTGCCCTCATGGGGTGGCTTTCTCCTCACTTGGGCTGTGGGAGCTGCTATAGCCCCGGCGGTGACATTTTCAGGGTGTTTGGAACTGGGTCTGCAATGCTGTGGGGTTTTACAGCCAGGCTCTGCCACGCCAGCAGGCTCTCCCCAACTCTGTCTGACACCATCCTGCCCCGCTTAGGATGCCAGGCTGTTCATATTGCAGGGATTTTTTTATTTAATCCCTTTTTCTGATGACTTTCCTTCCTCTACAGCCCCTTACGTTTTGCTGCACGTCACCCTGGATCTCGCTCTCCCCGCTGCCTGCACTTTGTACTTAACATTTCCAGCAGCTTCTCAAATGTCTCCCTGGACAAAAGCACATCATCTGCACAATTTTGGAGTGCTACGGGCCTAAATCACACCTGCAGAGGCTTCTCGTAGGTCCTGCTGGGTCTCCAGGGCAGATCTATGACAAAGTAAATTAAAACCCCGCAGTCTGAGGGTAGCAGTTGATCCTTGATAGGACAGTGCAGTCCAGGAGCTCAATCCCTTTTGCTCCTGGCTAATGCAAAGCAATGTGCTTCAAATGTATTAAATTTTTATCTTTTTGATAGCCCACTAAGAAAAAAGGATTTTTTTTCTTAGTAGACCCCTGCTTCAGGATGCTGACCCTTCTCTTTTTAGGGTGCATGCAGGATTTTGAGACTAGGTTGGTATCAAGTGCCTTGATGAACTGCATCATCTAATCAGAAATTAATCTGCTAAATCCCTCCAGGTTGTTGCACTAATTTTTTACACTCCATACAAATGAATTTGCTGCTTTCCGTGGCCTGGAGCTAGGATAAGAAATAGTTTGGAGGCAGGAAATTGTCTTTTCACAAGGTCAGCTTGCTAAAAGCAGTGATTAGAAGAACAAATTCTTTCTTGTCCCAAATCTATGATGTAATAAGGCAAGAAGTAAATGTGTCATGGCCTGTTAGCCATGCTGGATAATGCACATCAGGGCAGAAAACGCTGGATGCAGAATTTGGCACAAAAGTATCTTTAACTTGTTTATTTTGAGGGATTTGTTAAGAGGCACTGTGTCAGCCCCTGGAAATTTACTTTAATAGTATATATCATATGCATTAAGTGAAAAACCTTCTGACAGTGGTGAAAGTTTGCTGTTTTCTTGCTTCTTTTTAAATGTGTTCTACTCCTGAAAGCAGCTGGAAGATAAATAAACCTCGTGTGTGACTGCTTACCTCTGAAAGATTATATTAAGATACACAATTCAACAAATCCAAGTATTTATGGGATTGTTTTGATACAGTTATGCAAAAAAAAAAATTTAAAAATTACAAAATCTGGGCTTTATCATTTAATAAGGGAATCATAGGGGCCTGATCAGGCCTGGAGCTGAGCATGGCCAGTGTTTTATCCAGCAGCACTGAATGCAAGGATGGTCTGTGCTGGAGATCCTTTGGTACTTCAACAGCTGGAAAACGTGAGGAGGATAATTCAGCCCATATTATTTAAGTTTATATTGCATTGCTGTTCTGCCACTGAGAGCACTGTGGTGACAGAGCTGGGAATAAACTCACTGCATCCCTCTGCAGCACACAGGGGTGGACACAGCATCCCATCCGTGTTCCTTTTTTGAACTGGAGATCATAAAAGGAATCTGCAGGTTAAAAACTGCTCTTGCATTTTGATGCGTGTTTTGAGGCATGAGGTGAGCATTCCAAAAGGATGAGGATTTATTTCTTCATCTCTTTCCTCCTACGTGAGGAACAGGCACCCCACTGCAGAGACACTTTGAGACACCAAGGAGACAGTCCGGGGTCATTGCTGGAGAAATCCTGGAATCCTAGAATGGTTTGGGTGGGAGGGACCTTAAAGCTCACCCCATCCCACCCCCTGCCATGGGCAGGGACACCTCCCACTGTCCCAGGGTGCTTCAAGCCCCAGTGTCCAGCCTGGCCTTGGGCACTGCCAGGGATCCAGGGGCAGCCACAGCTGCTCTGGGCCCCCTGTGCCAGGGCCTGCCCACCCTCACAGCCAGGAATTTCTTCCTAATATCTCACCTAAATCTCTCCTCTTTTAGTTTAAGTTTTCCCACTTTAGAAAGAAGGAGATATTCACTCTGTGTGGTGTGTATTCCTTGTTTCTATGCCTGACCCTCTCTTGGAATAAATTGTCTCCCCTCCATGGGTCCAGCTCCTTTGTACAACCTGGTGCCCATGTCCTGTGCTGGCATTTAAAATCCATTTTGCAGCACAGGAGGATGTGTAGAGCAGATGAGCAAAGCTGTGTTAGTGACCTGGGCAGATATCCTGCCCGGAGGAATCCATAAAAATAAATGTTCTTTGCTCCTGTGGCTCACCTGCTGGAGGAATATGTGAAAGTCAGGAGTTGTGGAGAGACCTGGAGCTTATGGTGACACTTCCTGACACACATAAACCTGAGCAGGAGAGGTGGCTTCAAGAACATTAAGTGACTCCAAGTTTTATTTTCATCCATGTTTTAAAAACCAGAAGGGAGGTTCAGTGCCAGCTGGTGCGGGTACAGGTGCGGCTCCTTTTCCTCTCGCTGCTGCTGTGTGATGTGAGGAGCAGGAAATCCCCACACGAACGGAAACTCCTGATGGATACAAACTCCCCAGCCCAGCAGCTCCTTTTCTAGGCTTGGGGAAGGGCTACCAATCCCACCCTGTGCCTGCTCACCTAAACGAACCCTGCAGTTCACCTCAGCTGGGTTTGCTGTGCTTCCCGGAGAACTCTGGAAGAATGATTCGTGTGCCCGTGAGGAGCACAGCCCCACCCCTGCTCGGTGATGCTTTCCTCTGCTGATTACCCAAGGGAAGGAGCATCCCTCAGCTCAGCCGTGCCGAGGATTCCTTGCACTCGCTGAGGCAGGTTAGTAAATCACTGCAGAGAGGGATTGCACTGCGCCTTTTGAAAGACCAAGAGGAAATTGTATTTTGGAGAGTAATTTGAACTTCGCTCAGTGAAAGTAGCCTTTCATGAGGCTTTGGAGGGGAGGAGTTGGAGAGGAGCACTGGACCTGGATTTTCACATAATTATGTGGACTCGTTGCTGAAAAGTGAATATATATTTAGCAGCTTTTTCTCTGCTCTTGGAGCTCTGTGGATTCCTTGTGCTTGTAAAGCACAGGTTATTATTTCTCTGCCTCAGTAAGCGTTTTTGGTAGGAGCTGCTGGTGGAGAGGCGTGCGAGGCTGAGTTCATAATCAAAACAAGGATCTGTGGGACTCTTCGGGGAAGAAGCAGCAATTTAGGAACAAGCAGACGTGTCCCAGTAGCACCTATGCCGAGCTGAGGTGGGACATCCTTCACTGTGGCATCCTGGAAATACCTGTGGGAAAGGCACTGTGCAACCCTTGAGGATTTCCATCCATTATTAGCCTTGTCCTACCTGTTTTTACGAGAGGGAATGGCCAGGCCAGTTGATCTGGTGTGGATCAGGGCTTGGAAGAGAAGCAGCTGAAAACAGGATTTGCAGCAGGAGGACGGAAGTTGTGTGTCATGGACTTTCCAAAGCTGCCTTGGGCTGGAATCTTGCATTTCTGACTTGCCCTCTTCTGTGAACTCCAAGGCCTGAGCTCTTCCGTGGGGGGAACCTCTTGATCCACCCCCACGACCCCACTGTGCTGAAATGCCCTTTGCTTCAGAGCTTTGCTGCTTTATTTCTCTCTATTTTGAAATGTTCTCTTCTAGGAAAAAAAAGACAACTCTGTCTTTGGACTGGTCCTGAATAGCAATTCCTCAGTCAAACACAACAGCATCCCAAATGAGGCTGGACAGCTGTTTCCCAAATATATCCCTGTACGTATTCTAGACACATAATAAAGCTGGGTTTGGGCTGTTTGAGACGTTCTGCAGGCTCCCTGCCCCCTCCTGCAGTCAGTGGCAAATGTTGTTCTCCCAGCTCCACTTGTCACATTTTGTTCTCGAGAACAGGGAGGAGGATGTTGAGATACATTGGCTTCTTCCCTTGACTGCATTTCAATATGTATTTTGTATAACGAGGGCCCAAATCCTTCTGCCATTACTTATGCTTTAATCACGCTGCGCTCTCCCCAGATTGCTTTAATCGCATTTGCATCAGCAGGAGATGCTCTCTGTGATGAGCAATATTTCATCTGCAAACAGAGGAGACAAATCTCGGGCACTCGAGGAGGAAGGAACCGCCTGGCCCGGATTTGTTGCAGCACAGCTCTCCAGTGAGGGATGGTGCAGCATCCCGATTGGAGAAATAGATTTTCAGGAATTAGAAGGAACAAAAGCTATTTTTGTGGGTTGTTTTCTTTTCTTTTTTTTTTTTTTTTTTTTAGGACCTGTCAAGTGTGATAGCTCCCTTTTAATTTTCTAGTAAATGGCTTTTTGGCATGTGTTATCTGCCGAGAAACGCCCGGTGCAGAGACATCATTTTGTACTTCAGCCATGACATTACTCTAGATGAGAACTGAAAAGTTATATAGATATTACACCAATATATAAACCATGTGTGTTAGGAAGACAAGTTCAGTTTTGAAATATTTGCCTTAGCTATGCTTTTCACTTTCAATCTGTGCCAAACATGTGCTTGAATGACTGATGGAGTCATATGGTTCCCTGAATAAAGCACTTTATTGTGCTCAGACTTGGAGCCTTCCAACAGTTGTATTACAGAAGCTTGAAGATTAAGATGATCCAACTGCTTAGGGGGTATGTTCCACAAGGAACATTTTAGTTTTTCTTTTTTTGCCTCCCTCCCTTCTCTATTTTTTGTCTTTCTCTGTGTCATCAGTTTGTTCAGCTGGAGGGGCAGTGACACTGACCACAGAGAGTTTGGTGCAGGAGAACAGCAAGTCACCTTCAAATTTCAGCTTTCCCTGCCATGTCCACATTAAAATGGTGAACACATGACATATTCCAGGGAGTTTATAGGATTTCGTGGGGCAGGGGTGAGAGGGCTGTTCCCTGTCACTGGTTATTTCATCAGCAGAATCAGATTTAGGGAAGGAGGAACTGTGCACGAGCAAGTGATGACAGGAGGTAGATCTGAGAATTATAAACCCAAAATATTAAAAGGCATGTTTTTAATGTCATTCAGTGAGCGGGGATCAGGGAATCTCAACCCTCCATTCCTCATCCCAGAGCTGCCTGGTGTGGATCAGGGGTGATGCTGCAGAGCTTCGTCTTTACAGACCCATCGAGCTGGAGACAGGATCTTTTTCCGTTAGAAGCCAAAAGAATAGAAAATTAAATGCAGAAATGCGTGGAGACATCTTGCTGCTGCCTCTCCTCAGGCTCATCAAAGACCTTTGCTGACTTTTCATGTTTGAAAAAATTTTGTACACGGGTAGTAATTTCGCAGCGTGAAAAAAAGACAAAATTCAAGCTCAAGAAGATCCATGGAATTAGTTGCTTTCCAAGGGTTACTTGTGCTTAAACGCCTGAGGTCTTGGGTTTGGGAATTTGGGAGAAGGGAGAAAACAAGTAGAACTTTGTATCTAGTTTTTCCCTTTATTTTTCATTACTTCTTTTCCAAGCAGGCCATGAAAGGACTGATTTTCCTGGGTTTTGTAGAAGGAATC
This sequence comes from Mystacornis crossleyi, assembly GCA_013400655.1. Classification (NCBI taxonomy): domain Eukaryota; kingdom Metazoa; phylum Chordata; class Aves; order Passeriformes; family Timaliidae; genus Mystacornis; species Mystacornis crossleyi. The sequence continues at coordinate 5,610 of VYZQ01050139.1, forward strand.
AATGTACTGCTCAGAGGAGCAAAGGTTAGCTGGGAAAATAATTCGTGATTTTGAACTAATAAAAACTTTACTGCAGGAGATAAGAGTTTTACTTATGCGCAGTCAGATCTTGCCCAGGCTTTTGTGCGTATAAATAAAGGAGGGCAGAGTCTGGTGCTGTGCTGCCTTTTATGAAGCTGTGCCAGTGCTGTAAGTGGGATAAGGGGAAGCACCTTATCAGTGTGGTGATTTTTGTCCTCTTTCGAGAGGCTGTCTGTGTCCTCAGCTGGTGGCTGATGTAAAATTTAAGCTGTTGCTTTTTTGACCCTGTGCAAGTCACAGGGCTTGCTTTGTTTAACCATTATGCACTGGAAATCTTGTACTGGTTTGTTTTGCAGCATTTTCACGTTTATTAGCAGATATAATTATATTTTGCCTTTTTTTTTTTAATATTAGTGCCCAGGGAGGTTGTGGATTCCCATCCCTGGAAGTGCCCAAGGCCAGGCTGGATGGGGGTTGGAGCAACCTGGGACAGTGGGAGGTGTCCCTGCCCATGGCAGGGGTGGAATGGGATGAGCTTTATGGTCCCTTCCCACCCAAACCACTCTGTGATTTTATTAAGCACCAATTTGTTTTTCCTGTCTCAGGCAGAACAGGCACCATCTCAGAAGGTGGTTTCAGCAAGACCTGTGCCTGGGTAATGTTTAACTTGGGGAATGCTTTGGCTTTTCCTGTAAGATGAAGTGAAATAGGGGACTGGGATCACACATCCCCAGGCCTTGGCCACACAGTTGGGTAGTTGATGCTTTTTTTTGGCGTGATATAATCTGAGCCCCAATGTTGACAATTTCCATTTAAAGCAAGTTGATTTTTTTGTTTTGTTTTGTTTTTCTTGATGGACAGGAGCTGGATATGATCCTCTCTCCAATTCTATATTGGAATCCTGCCTCACTTCATGTTTAGGCACTTTATACTCCTGCCATCTATAAATATGTCAGCACTGGCAAGATAAATACCAAGAGGCGCAGAAAGCTGAGGGACAATCATGGGTCCTGTCATCTTTGGTTTCCTAGATTATGTAAAATAATTCTTTTAGTTCCCTTCTTGTAATTCAGTCTTTCCATTTCCCTGCTCTCCCTGGCAGCCTTTCCAATCCCCCAGCTCCATGCTCAACTCATCTTTTGTGAGTGCAGGTGAGGAGAAACGCCCCCAGCATTCCAGAGGTGCTTCTCCCACCAGCTCCCAGGAGTACCTTGGATCTCTGGTATTCCCTGGGAATGCCTCTTTTGGTGCAGCCTCACCGGCGTTACCCTGAGCACAATGTGTGGGTCATCCTGGTGTCACCTGCTTTGAAGAGGAATGGTTAGAGCTGAAATCTTACTGCTCCCTGAGGGTACAACCCTCCTGGGTTCCAACCCCTTGCTCCAGGCTGCAGGTTATTGGGTTCTTTGAAATATTCCTGTCCTCCTCTGTGCAGTCGTATCCTAACTCTGAGCACTGGATTTCAGGACACTTGAGTAAAGGTTGCTGATAAAATACAGACTGATCCTGACATGTTTTCTTACTGATGCTTCGTAAAACCCTTCCCTTGCCTGGTTGTGGGTGATGTGTTTGTGGGCAGCTTCCTATTCTCACCCCGTTTCACCCCTTCTTAAAGTCCCTGAGATCACCTCCATCTTGAAGGACAAGCCTTGGTCTTCCCCTCTCAGTGTGTAAGCTTGGGAATTTTGGCTTAAAAAGTTCTGTCTTGAGTTTGGAGGTGACAGATCAATCATCCCAAATGAGAGAAAAGCCCCTGATGGGGGGATAAAGCTCTTTCCCACCTGATGAGCCCCCAGCCAGCAGTGGAGGCTCTGGGGATACCTCGGGAGCTGGCCCCAAACCCTCTGCCAATGACTGAGCGAGTGCTGGATGCAGCCAGGTGTAAATCCCTTCCTCCATGGCCAGGAAGGATCCATCCAGGACAGGGATCCCACAAACTGTGCACTAAACTGAGGAAGCTGAAGAAAATAAGGAGGGAAATGGATAAAGGATGTCCTTCCTGACTTCCAGAGCATTGCCAGAGCCCTGAGGCACAGAGCACTGCCCTTAGCTGATTTTGGTTTGCAGAAAGATGACTCTGTTCAATTATTCTCTTCAATCCAAAGATTTTTCCAGTGCTTTGGGTGTTTTGTTGTAGAGGAAAACGAGGACAGACTGTGACTTAGAATTTTGAGCCTGTTTGCAGTAGGAAAGGTAACATAAAGATAATTTAATTCAATTTAATTTAGCCTCACTTCTGGAATTTTCATAGCTCAGGACTAAGTGCAGGGGGTGACATGGGGGGTGGTTGGGGACAGTGTGGTTGGGGACAGGGCTGCAGTCTGGGAGGGAAAAGGACATCCCACAGCATCACCATGTCCAGGGTCATTGACCCCAGCTGGGCTTCCATGGGGTTCTGGGGCTGTGACAGTCCTTGAGTACCTCGTGACTGAGGGAATGCTGCAGCCTCTCTCCTCCGAGGACAGGCTGGGAGAGCTGAGGGTGCTCACTCGGAGAAGAGAAGGCTCTGGGGAGACCTCAGAGCCCCTTCCAGGGCCTCGAGGGGCTCCAGGAGAGCTGGAGAGGGACTGGGGACAAGGGCTGGAGGGACAGGACACAGGGAATGGCTTTCAGCTGAATGAGGGGAGATTTAGATGGGATATTGGGAAGGAATTCCTGGCTCTGAGGGTGCTGAGGCCCTAGGACACAAGTTGCCCAGAGCAGCTGTGGCTGCCCCTGGGTCCCTGGCAGTGCCCAAGGCCAGGCTGGACACTGGGGCTGGGAGCAGCCTGGGACAGTGGAAGGTGTCCCTGCCCATGGCAGGGGTGGCACTGGGTGGGCTTTAAGGTCCCTTCCCACCCAAACCATCTGGGGATTCTCTGACCCCGGTTATTCCGTGTAACCGCGTTATTGTGAGGGAGAAGCACGCGCGCGTCCACACCAGGAAGGAAGCTCAGCATCACGGCTGAGTGTTCTGTAAATCTGTGTGTGGGAGATGGATGTTGTTTATAAACCAGCCCAGGTCTGACTCCTGTCCTGCTCTGTGCTAGGGGAGCTCCACCAGCACTGGCAGGGGGGTTGGGCTGTGCATTTAGTGGGACATACTCTCTTTTCCTCCCACTTAATCCCGTTTTATCCAGAGCTACTCAGCACTGGGAGCGTTCACCTCTTTGTTTATCATGAGGACAAATAAATTGCCCTGCCTCACTAAAAGCTTATTAATTTTAAGTAAATGCAAATCTGGAGAGTGTCTGGGCTTTTTCAGGAGGCAGCGGCCGCTAAGCAAAGATGTCACATCATGTGCTCGGAGTTTATTTTGCAGAGCTTGGAGGAACTGAAATACAAAGCAAAAAGATGAAAACCGTTCTTAACTTCTTTGCCAACAAGTCCTTGTATGATACTGTGCAAAGCAGAAAAGTTGTAGAAGTACCTGGCAGATGAAAAATATTTAAGCCACACAAAAGTCACTGACAGGCAACATCTACTCATCTCGCTATTTGTACAAAGTAGCTTTTATATTACTGGGGGGAAAAAAAAGAATAAAGGACGCTGCATCAGCTTGTGGGCTGCTTGTGGATCAAAAGCATTACCTTCAGTGCAGGCTGAAAATAGAAAACAGATAGACACAACTGTGAAGGTTTTCATGTGAAAAAGTGGGAGACGAGCTTGCGTCAGGAAGAGCTGGGCAGAATTTCACTGAAATGGAAAATAAGTAGGTGAGTAAGTAGGTGCATGTGACACAAAAGATAGGAAACCTGGGTCTAATATAACTTTCTGGTATTGCAGATGGCCTGATTTTCTTCTCCTCTCATGACACATTACCGAAATTTCAATTCTCTGATTTCAATTATTACACTATTTATATTGCTGTAGTACCAAGGGTCCCTGCAGAGAAGAGGCCTCATTATTAATGTAACACAAACAACTCTAATGGTTCAGCTTCAAAGAAATCCTCCTGAAAGCGGGGAAAGGAGATGAAGAGTGGCAGAGAGGAAATACCAGCACGACTGTGTGCCTGAGGAACTGCAGCTCTGGGAGATCGGGGATATTTGGGGTGGTGGAAACCCATCCTTAGCACGGCTGCCCGGGCCCACCCCGCTGTGCTCCTCTCCTGGTGCCCCCGGGATGCTCTCCGGGAGGGTCGGGGTTGTGCTGCTGGAGATGGGTGTCCCAGATCCAACAGAAGAAAGCTCGGAACGTGTTTTGTTGGGCTGCTGTGCGAGGGACTGGGTGGGGTATCCCTCACTGGGGTAAATTCCTCGGTGGCTCCAGCTGAGGTGAGGGCCGCATGGGCCAAAGGCTCCCCGAGGTTGCCAGGAACTATCTCACCTTTGTACCCACCTGGTTTCATCCCATTTTTTCAAAGTTTCCTGCTCTATTCCTGCTTTATTTTTTTGGCCTGACTCTGTCCTTACATTATTTGTGGGTTTTTTCCCTCCTGATTTAGAATCTACCTCTCCCCATGTCTGTGTCCCATTGCTCCATGGCCTTTCAGATCTTTCCCATTGGGATGGATGACTATGGGCTGTCTTTCCTTGGCTGTGATCCCTTATTTTCTGCCCCATGTTCTTCGAACTTTGGGGCAGAAAATAAGGGGGGCTTTGCAATCAGGCTGCAGAAACCTATTGAAAGGATTTACCCATTTATCTTCCCTATACTTTATTTTTATTTAAACACTGGGCTAGGGTTTGTTTATCAGCTGTACAGATTTCTTTATTCTGCAGTCTTTCAGAAATATACCCAGGCCATAAATATAATGAAATTTTGTGAGAAAAACATTATTTGATATACAAAAGACACTGTGCTGTGCTTATATCACACTGAGGGCAGCTGGGAGTTAAGCAAGTGCACAATGCATGTGCCCAAATTCTCTCCAGAATGAGGCCCAAAATTGGGCTGCGGTGCTTCCTCTGCCTTCAGCAGGAAGCTGTGATTTTTATCACACCCAATAATTTAAATAAAAACATTCAGATAAGCAGCCAAGTATCTGGCTCAAGGAAAGCAACGAGACAGAAATTGATCTCGTGTTTTATAAATGCTGTGGCTTCAGAAGAGTTTGCAAACCCTGAAGCTTGTCTGCTTTGTTTCCCCCCAAATAAATTATCTTTTCCAATAAAGATATAACTGCTGCCTATAAACCTGTCTTGATGTCTGTCTCCAGACTATCAACACTTCTGCACAACGAGCGTTTTCAGCAGATAAATAAGCATGTGTGGAAGATTAAATTTGTTCATTGTAACCTTACTTTGTTATGCACCACGAGCATCGCTTCACTGGGATGGAAGAGGAGTGGCAAAACTGAACCACGCTTTGTGTGGATTTTCTTCCCTTTTCCCACTGTATTTTTATAGCTGCTGCACTTCCAGACCAGGCTGTCTATTCAGAGAATAACACATCTGTGCACAAATGCTGGTCCCTCCCTTTTTCCCTCTGTTCTGGGTAATGCTGTGAAGTTCATGCTCCGCAGAATTATCAGGAAAGACACGTGGAGGGCTATCAGAGAGACTTTGGTGTTCCCTGATATCACCATGGCAGCTCCATGCTGTCAGACTCCGTGGAAGCCGTGCAGACAATGCATCCACGGGAGGATGAGGATCCTCCAAGGGGTTCTGAAAACTTAGATCTCATGAAACTTTCAGAATGCAAATCCTGCAAAATAACAGAAGGGCCTGAGTCATTTAATTTGTGTGGCTGAGGTTGCTCTAGTGAGCCAAGGAGAAAGGAGAGCAGGGCTGGAGCCAAACTTTTCTCATTTTGCTGAGATATGCTTCATAAATTCCTGTTCTGAGCGGGGAGCTTCCTGCCTGATAATGAGAATAAAGGGTTGGATGTTCTGGCCAGACCCTCCCAGGCTGATGGGATGGTGTCTCATGTGCCTCCCCGGGGCTGAACCAAATCGTGGGCCAGGTTTGGATCCTCTCTTCTAAGGACTGACCCTGTGTCCTCCCAGCCCTCTGTCACTTGGGCTGCACTACGGGGGTGTAAGAACTCTGTATGAGAGCTCTCCTCTTTCCAATATATTTCATCTTTTTTATCTTGTGCGGGGGTTTTGGTGTGTTTTAGGTAAAGTGTTGCATTTTTAAAAGCGTGCTGGAAAATACCAGACTTCTCTTCTGCTCGCACTGGCTTTACCCTAATGACAGCACAGATGTTTTTAAGCTAATTCTAACAGTGAATAAATGGGGGTAATTCTGCTCAGAATGTAACTCTTGATCCTCAGAGAGCATTAGGGGAGCACAGAGAGTGTGGCAAACCCCACCAGTGTTTTGACTGTCCTGTGGAAGCCAGCCCTATCTTCTCTTTGATTTATTCTCAATTATTTTTCCAGCTCTTGTCCTGTGATATTGGTTTTAGGGCTCTGCCTTGACACAATGCCATTAATACGTTTAGGGAGAGGAAAAACACTTGATAAATGCTGCATGCAAACAGCTTTTTGACCTGGTGGTATGAATTGAAGTCATCTGCCTGTGTAGGAGTAGAGTGTTATTTCAATGAGAGTTTCTATTCTCCTCCAGACCTTTTTTTTCTACCCCCCTAATGAGACTGTGCATTCTCCATGACGATATCCTTGCATCCTGATACCTCTACTCTGAACGTGCAGTCTTTGCCTTCTGCTGCCACCATCTAATCCCCCTCCAACCTTCCCCCCTGAACCCCAGCTCTCTCTGAAATTTGTGGGGCTTTTGCCACTGATATTACGAGCCCACAGTGGTTTAATGTTTAATCCTTTTCCCGAGTTATTTCCTTTCCAGAAATGCTGCCAAGTCCCTTAAATAACAAGGTTGACCTTGTCAGATGCTCTTCCCAGCTAACCTGAAGTGCTTCTCCCTGTCCTTAGGTGAGAATGTGGAGTCCTCGAGGCTGCAGGTGTCAAAGGACCAGTCCAAAGATTACGAGATAACAATTCCCTTCCTTTTGACTGGAGAACGGTGGAGACCAGTGAATGGCATTTATTCAAAGGTTAGTCTCCATTTTGCCTATTCTTTTATTCTAAGGGGTGTAACAATTTAAAGGCTGTAGGGAGAATTCAATGCACTTTCATCCTACAGGTTATAGGAGTGTTTTTTATATTGTTGCTGCCAGATACCGAAAATTTTTTACTTATTTAATTTAAGAAATGGATAAGGTCTTTGGTTGAAGTGAATGCCTTTTTCCTGCAGAGCTGCATTCTTCTTTCTGATGGCACGAACGAAAGTTTAAAGTGAAATAATAATTATTTCATTGCTTGAGATTCTATCATGCAACAGCAAAACCAAAACTGAAGGAGGGGCAAGCACCACAAAGGTTTGTTTGAGTAAACACAATCTGACAGCAAGAACTTTAAGGACCAGTGTAAATAATGTTGCTGTGCTGGCTGCAGCCTGAGGCATTATCTGGACTTAATTATCCGTGGGAGACCCCCAAATTCCATCCCCTGTGCTGGATTGGGAGTGAGGGGTGGCTCTCCCTTCACGCTCTGCTTTCCCTGTGCCTAACAAGGGAAGAATCTGCCACTGGCTCTGAGTGAGCAGAGATTGTTTCCCCTTCCTGACAGCCCCTGATAAGCTTTCCTCCTTTTTCCCCCTCAGACATTTGTGAACAATACAGGAAGCTGCTTTTAGGGAGAAAAGGCTGATTTTTGTCTCCTCCTTGAAGTATGAAGACAGCTTGTTGTTTATTGTCACCAAACACATCACGGTAATCTCTTACCCAACCTTTTAACTCAGGTCCAGTTTGATACCAGCTCACTTTTTCTATTGTTCTTTGAATTATCTGAATGAGGAGGGAAAGGAAGTAAAGTTTTTAAATAGTTAAAAAAAAAAAAAAAAGAAGAGGGAGGAAAAAAAACCCAAACAAAAACCACTGCATGAAAACAATGCAAAAAAAGCCCAGAGAGCCAATTAGAAACAGCTTTCCTTGCTGGATTGGGCAAGTGTTCCATGGAGAAATCCTGCTTGACTACTGCCACTGCTTGCAGGACATGGCTTTGGATCATGCTGCTGATTGACACAGGAGGTGTGAAAAGATATTTCAAAACAAGGGCCCTGACTTTCAAAATAAGCTTCTCTGGATCAAAATTTTTCTCGCTTTTCCTTTGTCCCTTCCTAAATAGGAAAGAAGGGCCAGTCCCAGTGCTGAATCTGTGCAGTGATGAAAGGGGTATCAGAGTGGGTGTAGAATGGCTTATCTTGGAGAGATAACACAGATGGCTCGGTCCTAGATGTATGTGCAACTCTATTTTTAGATCATTTAATTAGAAACAGGCATTCTCCATATAGAGAGAGGCCTTTTAGCTACTCACTGGAGCTCTCTGAGAGAGTTACAACCGAGGATCTTTCTGTGAGTAATGATAATGTGATTTATATCGTTAATTTGTTTCCCAGAATTACTTTCAGTTTAAGATGAGCACTAGAAAAGATTTGTGGCTTGGTAGAAAGATCCACGTGCTGTATCAGCACTTTTTTTTTTCCCCCTTTGAATACTTCTTTTCCATGGAAACTTATAAATTAAAGTGCACATCAGGCTGTGGGAAGAACAACAGCTTCGCTGGTAGAGGAGAAGAGTAATGAATAGCTTGTCACATAAATATTGATCAAAAGCACAAAAGTTAAATACTGCTGTATTTGATGGCTAAATAGGATCTATTGTTCTTCAACTCGTTTCAAAGTGTTCCTCTGTTTTATTTTAATCGCATATGAAGTTAGAAAAAGTATGTACTCATAACAGGGGAACGGTATTGCAATAGAATATACGGTAAAATAAATAATGGAGTGGCTATAAAAATGCCAAGGGATTAAAGTTATTTGTGTACAGATAATTGCCTGGCAATGATGGCCCCATTCCCCAATCCTTTAACTGTAAATACTCCTGCTTAACAATTAGTCCCCGGGAAAGCACACTCATCATTTAGTGCAGCTTTCCCTCCCATCTTGGAGATAAAACTGTCCTTTTATTTACCCCAGGAGTCGCTGCAATATCTGTTGGAATCTCTCACTTGGAATCTGTCAGGGATGATTATTAAGCTAATGACTTTCTCGTTGAGGGCCGTGCATTGTGCAGAGCAGGAGCAAAAAATCTGAGATAATTCACACAGTCTGATGGCACAAACACACGGAACTGCTCAGCAGCAGTGAGAAAATTCCATTTACTGAGGGAAAAAAAAGAAGAAAAATTGCTTAGCTCTAATCAGATTTAACTTTAATACACTTGGGATGTGCTTTTCCAAGGACATGTCATGATCTAGGTGCTTCCTAGGAAAGTTCAAATTAATGAGAGGCAAACTCAAATTTTAAATTCAGACACGTAATTAAATTGTATTTCAAGAATCTGTGGTTCCCCAAATATAAATTAATTGTTTTGTGTCTGGAGAGAACTGATCATTTACTGGGCAGATCGATCTTTCTCTTCACCTTCCCCAACTCAAGCTCTACAAGACCAAGACCACGATTTTGTGGTGGCACCATTTCAGAAATATTGCTGCTTTTTTCCTGTTCAAAAGGTGCCTGTGCTGATGCCAGCACTTTTTATAGAATCATGGAATCCTTTAGGCTGGAAAATACCCCCAAGGTCACAGAGTCCAATCTTTGGACACCACCACAGCACTGAGTGCCACGTCCAGTCACTTCCTGAGCACTTCCAGGGATGGTGACTCCAACACTGCCCTGGGGAAGCCCGATCCAATTCTTATCCACTCTTTCAGTGAAGAAATTTTTCCTAATATCCAACCTGAGCACAACTTGGGGCCTTTTCCTCTTGCCCTATCAGCATCCTGGATAGGGAAGAACATTTAAAAAATAAAATATAGATACTTAAGAGAAGCTGCTATGGAAAGACCTGAATGTTTTTGCAACTATGTGATGCTGTTTGTTTAGTCGGGGTTCTTAACATTTCTCCTGACATCTTTTTTTTTTTTTTTCCCCAATTCAGAAAATGTATCGTTTTCAGTGGGAATATTTTACTGGTACCTAGTTAAATTCTTTCATTAACTGAACCTAATATTCAGTTGCCAGTCCTGAGCAGGCTGCTAAAATTAGGGGCTGCTATTTCGAGTGTCCAGTTGTTGCTGCTCAGGGCTGCTGAGGAGAAAATCCTGCATTTGTGGGCGTGTGGCAGCGGGATCGGGTTGTGCAACATCACCCCGTGCTTCAAACAATAGCTGCCCATATTCCCTGCAGATGTGATTTCCTCCTTCCCTGAAATTTTGTGTGCATTACAGCACGTGTTGATAGGTCATTATACATTAGAGCTCCAGTTGTCCTTCCACTTCTCCTTTTTCATTTGCTCAGCACTTTGCGTTCTCTGCTGATTTCCACCCCCCACTTCAGTGCTCCGTTTAAACACACGAGGGTTGGGTTCTATTTTTCTTAAATATTTCTAAGGTTCGAACGAAATTGTTTCATTTCATATTATTTGAGTGCAGCACAAAGCCTCTTTCCCCCCCTCCACGCATAATTCCAGCTCGATATTTTTCTTCCAAACTTGGCTCGAGATTCGCAAATCAAGCCAAGTTTGATGAGAGTTTGGGTAAGTGATGTTTTAGTACACAGAACACTTTAGGGAAGATTTTGAGAAGACCATCTGTTTGGCTTCAGCCTTTATCCTCACACCCTGTTAGGGCCACAGAGGGCTTGGTGTGTGCCAGATCCCTGCAGCACAGGAGCTCTGGGTCAGGTAATATCAGCGGTGTTATTCCGGAGCCCGGAGCACATCCCTCCTCATGCAGAGACAAGAGCCAGGCAGGAAATGTTTCACATGGGCATCAAGGGGGTTTGGGCTCCATTTCTGTGCTTGAAAGGTCATCACAGTGGGGAAATGCTGGCTGGCAGGGCAGGCACGGAAAAGCTGGAATGCTGGGGGGGATCCCAGTGTGGCACCACCCTGTTCCCAGAGGGACACGCTGATTAGTGGGGCTGGCTTTGTACCCAGAGTTGGCTCCAGACTGTAAAATGCATGAAGTTCCTGAGAAATGGAAAGCCTTTTGTGAGGGTTTGGTGTGATCAGCTATGCAGGTAAATGGGGGGAGCTCAGGCTGTGGCACCAGTCACTCTGGTGTGGGGTTTTCTCCAGCCCGGGCTGGGCAGGACCTGTAATGCCATTGCTGGCACCTGCAAGGACTCCAAAGATTATCAGGACCAAGTGCTTTGAAAGATTTAATCCTCTCGATTTTCTAAAAGCACACGAGCAAGTTCAGTGCAGCTTTCCTTACTGGGGGATATTTTGCATATTTTGGTGCTTATGGATCTTCTTCTGGAATTCTGATCGCTCTGTCCACCCCAGAGCAACATTAACCTGTGTGTGCTCCTGTCAGGATACAGCTGCCATTCACAGCAATAAATGGGAATGCAGCTGAACTGGGGCAGCTGTTTGAGGAGCTGCAGCCTGGAGCTGAGTGTGGTTCCTCAAAAACCATATGAGAAGCTGGAGAAGCCCTGAGATGCTTGAACTCGATTTGAGTTTGCAAGTTGCCAACCCAGGTGGCTTTCAAAGGATGCAGTGAATTCGATTTTTGATGTTAAATTTTGGGGGATGTGTGAATCCATGAGCAAATTTTGCCCGGTGTCTTCTTTAAAATAATTAACTGTGAGAAAGTAGCTGCACACAATTTACCTGTCACAGGGTCAGACCCTTAATCCACCTGGATCCCTGTGAGCCTCACGGGACTCCTTGACTCCTTTAAAACACAACCAAAGACCTCAATATATCAAAATAGGTTGGAAAATCCACCTCTCCCCCACCTTGCAGAGAGTGGCACCTCTTGTTCTGTGGCTTCCCACACGCCAAGAGATTGGGGTTGTGTTGGGGTTAGAGACCAGCAGAGGAAAAGAAAGGTGCCCACAGTGGGCAGAGAGGATGGCAAGACCTGCAAGATATTTCTACTCCAACACCAGTGATTCTAAATCCAAATAAATCAGAAATTCCTCTCCCCTTTGGGGAGGGGGCAGTGGATGCAGGGAACAGTAACACTGCTTTGCCAAGCTGAAGTTTCCAAGGCCAGATTCTGAGCTCGCGTGAATCCGTTTCCTTCCTTTGCCTGGGCTGGAATAAATCAGGGTTGCAAATTGAAATCTTAAAGAAGGGTTTTAAAAAGAAGGGAGAAAGAAAGATGAGAAGGCAGAGTTCCTTTTCTTGTAGCAACACTCTTTTTTTCTTTCTTGGTGTTATGTTATGCTTTGAATATAAACCCCAGCAATGAAATGTGAAGATAAAGATGAAAGCCAGCTATAAAATATATATTTAGACCATATTTCTTCTGGTTTTTTAAGTGTACACTTGTCACAGCTCTAAGATGGTGCATGTGAAGTGGCAGAGGATTACCATTTCCTGCTGCTTAGCATGCATTGCATCTCCCTCTGCTCCTGAGGAAGCCTTTTGCATCCCTGCCCGCCCCATTCCCAGGTACTGTGCCACGGATTGTGCTCAGGAGCAAACATCAGAACCTCGACTATCGGTGAGCAGTTCTGGGCACTGATTACGTGAAGCTCAGTGGGAAATTCTCTATCTGTAAAAGCATCATCAGCTCTGACAGTTGTTGGTTATCTTTATGATTCTCCAGATTTATCACATCTATTGGGTGTTATGCTGAAGCTTTTCACCTTTTTGCTTTTTTATTCATGCCTTCACTCTAAGGCCCTAACTCAACACCTACTGAAATAGGGTGGGTTTTTTTGTTTGTTTGTTTGTTTGTTTGTGGGTTTTTTTGTTTTTGTTTTTTGTTTTTTTGCCACTGAGACAAAATACTGTTGTCAGGAAAAGGAAATAACTTTAAATTTGTTAAAAAGCCACTGCAATAATGCTGGAGATTCAAGAACACATTGGGAGCTGCAAACTGGCAGAAGGGGCAAAGGCAGTCACATCCAGTGTCTTATCCAGTGTTTTGGTCTCCACACCAGTTTCAGTTTTATTAGGAACTTTTTGGGGCATCAGTACAAACCACAGACTGACAGAATCCTAGAATGGTTTGGGTTGGAAAGGACCTTAAAGTTTGTCTTGTTCCACCTCCCACTGTCCCAGGGTGCTCCCAGCCCTGTCCAGCCTGGCCTTGGGCACTGCCAGGGATCCAGGGGCAGCCACAGCTGCTCTGGGCCCCCTGTGCCAGGGCCTGCCCACCCTCCTAGGGAAGGTCTCTGTGCTGGTTCCCATTTCCCCTCTTTGCTGCCCCTCTTGCGTGACTCACACAGGGTTTGATGCACAGCTGAGGGGCTCGCTGTGTCAGATAATTAATTTAGAGCTCAGTGTTTTCAAGAGCACACCCATTCAAGTTTATTTCATAACTGGCATAGCCTTCGTGCAAGTGATAATTGTTTATATTCCCTTTGACTGAGCCTCCTGCTGTTCCTTTTCATTT
>VYZQ01050144.1:0-30901 GCA_013400655.1 Mystacornis crossleyi
ATGACATATTTAAAAAAGGAAAAACTGTGAGAAGCTCCCTTTTCTTCTCCCGAGAGGTGCTGAGGAGGCCGCCCCGGCAGGGGCCACCAAGGGGCCGCGCGGCTTGGGCCCTCCTGAGGCCAGGACCGCTGGCCAGGGCCGCCCATGTGGTGCCGGCAGGGATGAAAACATGGTGAACAATTCCCTGACACGGAACACAGATGACATCAACCTTTTCAACGCCGCAAAACTCTATAAGAACTTTTCAACTAATAGAACTTGAGAACAATAATACCTACGGACAACAATTTTCTTCCGAGTCAGAGAAAAGGAAGAAGTGAGGACACATGAGGAGAAGCAACATGGTGGCACTGAGGTCAGTGAAAAGAAGCAAAGGGAGAAGATGCTCTAGGCATTGGAGCTGAGATTTTTCTACAAGCCATGGTAAGGCCTATAATACAACAAACTGATTCCCTGTAATTCATTAGGTGCATGGGGGGGGTGCAGATATCCATGAGCAGCCTGTGACGAAGAGTGCTCAGGCTGGAGTGTGTGGATACTGAAAAGCTGTAATCTAGTGAGGAATTCGAACAGAGAGAGAGGACCCTTGCTTCCAGAGATAAAGAAAGAGAACCTTTACTTCCAAACTAGAACAGCTCATCCTTAAAAGACTAAATCCCGTGAACTAAAATGACCCATGCTGGGAAGTTGTGGGAAAATTGCACCGTTCGTGGGAGGGACTCACGTTACAGCAGGTTTGGGCAGGTCTGCTGTTTGTGAAAGTTAAAACCATGCTGGAAAAGTTTACAGAGAACTATCTCCTGTGGGAAGGATCCCATGGCACAGCAGAGGAAAGGAACTCTTTTCCTTAAGCATACTGAAGAAAGATCTTCTTTTTAGAAGTCAAAGACTAACCAAAACCCCATGTTTTGTCTCCTTATATGGTCGGTGGAAAGAGGGAGGGACTGGGAAGGAAAAGTGAAAGGTTTATTTTAGTTCTCTTTACCTTTTTCTTTTTACTTTTAATTCTGTTAGTAATAAATTTTCTTTATACTGTTTACATTTTGAACCTGTTTTGGCTTAAAGTGTTTTTCCCCTAATCCTTATCTCAACTCATGAAGTTTTTAATTCCCCCTCCTCTGCTCAGCTATAGCAAAGGAAAATAAGTGAATAGTTTTTCATGGGTGCCTGCCGCTTAGCCAGCATCAAAACCCTGACACTCACACAGACACAGAAGCCCTTCATATTAGAAAAATTAGGACCTAAAATCCAGCATAAGTTTAGACACGTGGGTTTTATGATGGCTTGAGTATCTTTAATTCACCTGTCTTCAATGCATTTGATACAGTCTTTAATTAAAAGATCACATCCTTTTTTCCCATCAGATGCCTCCTTCACTTCATGCATGATTAATGACCTTGCATTCAGTGACTGAGAAAGGGAATAGAGGCTGTGTGGAAAAGTCAGAATTCTTGGCACTACAGAACATTTTGATAATTAAAACAAAACCAATGTGGTACACAGAAAATGAATTTTTAAAAGCTGTTGACAGGTTGCAAAACACATTTGTAAACAGTGAGCCCTCATTAAGGGCATGTATTCTTAAGGCCATGCTAGAGTCAGTTCTTCGCCTTTGCATTTTTATTAATGCTCTGGAAGAAATGAGAGAATCCTTACTGATCAAAGTGTGCATGTGACTCATGACAAGGGCACACTGCCACAAACAAGCTGATAAGCTGCTGCAAGAAAATGACATGTGCATCAATACAGATAATTGTAATTCAACAATATTCAGGAATTACAGACATAATGAGTCACTGTGTCGGGAACAGTAACTGAAATGATTGGGGCATCGTGTCAGTCAAATGGAGATTAGCTCCTTGTGCAGTATGAAAAGGGTATAACAGCAAAACAAAATGCCAATCACGTGATGAATGAGCAGAATAATACCAAAAAGTGTTAGAAAGGTTATGCAGCCTGGGACTAACAAGTCCCCTTCTGAGATGCTGTTCACAGTCCAAGCACCCACAGCTGAAATAGGAATAAATTGGGTCTCTCTGGTTCAGAGGTGAACCAGGAGAAAAATCAAAGTGTTGGGGAAACTGCCATGGTGGAAAACTGGAGTTCAGACTATTTATCGTAACAAAAAGGCTAAAGGGTGCCTTGACCACAGTTTCTAATTACCTCTAGGAGGAATAGAAATTCGATAATTGAGGGGTCTTCAGTCTCAAAAGCACAAACACAAAAAGATCAAGTGCCTGGAAGTTGAAAGCAGAGACATTCCAAAACAGAAATTGAACGTATTAGTACTATGAAAATTAATCACTCCAATAATTTAACAAAATAATGATAGCTTGTTCATACTAAAACTGAGATTTTTCTAACTTTTTTAAAGAGATGCTGTAGTTAAACTAAACCTAATTCAGGGAAGAACTGACCTGTGCTACACCGGAGGTCAGACTAAACTACCATCTCTGAATTTAGGATCTAGAAGACTGTTGCTTCATTTAATTGCTGAATGGGGCCTCCGTGTCTTATTTATGGTACATTATTCAAAACCTCATATGGTTACAAAATATTCCTTTTTCATGGAATTTCTTTTCCTATATTGTTAGGGTGTGGCACCAGCATTAATCTGTACAGCAGGCCAGTTCAAGATGAAGAAATGGAACTGTGGGTATTTTGGGGAAAGAGTACTAATATGAGATTAAATTTGAAAGCACCTGTTAATTGTGGATGCACAATTTGAAAGGTTTGTACCTGATTTTTGAAAATACCTTGCACTTCTTAGCACTTCCCTTATTTAAAGCACAGCTCCTACCAGCATCAGTCATGGCTTTGAAATATCAATACTCCCACAAATCAAACCCTAGCAATTCACATGGAAACTCAGAAATTAATATGACACAGTTAGTGATGACTTGTGGATGAAAACTTATTTCAAATTATTCCTACAATAGAAAACTGCAGGAACTCTTGGTCTAAACCCAGTTTGTGGCAACGTTCAAAGACTTAATTCAGAGATCAGTCTTTCCTATTCTGAAATCCGTTTTTCTGACCTCTACAGACCATTTTGCTCCTGTAGTGTAGAAGGCAGGGAGAGTAAATAGCAGTCCCCTGCACTACCCAATCCTAGTTAATGCTTAGAATATATCCTGTCACCACAGTCAGTCTCATAAAGGTCCTATGTGAAAATTATGTATAAAGAGGAAATGAAGGTACAGTATAATTCATATATATCCATGATGCTGTAGAGAGTTTTTCTGCAATTCTGGTATTTCTTAGTTATCAAGAGTCTGAACTGGCAATCTTGTTGGTTTTTTCTGTTTGCAACAAACAGTTCGTTTTTAAAAGCATCGGTTCCTAGGTTCTTCTATTATCTTTTAAGCAGAAAAGGTATCACTGTCATTTTACCAGCTGGTTCCTCAATAGAATAAAGATTTTTCAGACCCAGCATGCAGAATTGTGCCATACAGGCTAGAGCAGGAATGAGCTCACACTGGGCAGCTGACATCCTTCTCTATCCCTACATGCTTTCTCACTGAATTTTCTACACAACTGCTCAAGCAAAGTGCTCTGCTACCATAGATCACTCCCTCATCAACTGCAGTATGTCCATCCCTCACAACTTGTCTCTGGCCCAGACCTTCCCTGGTTTCACCCATGACTTCCTTTTCATCCCTGTGTTTGCATGGATGTAAGGATATAAAAGTGAGCTCTTGCAGGTGCAGAAAGTAAGGGGAGGATCTTCTTGGCATGTGTCTACATGCAAGAAAGGTAGGACAAAAAGGGCAAGTCCAAAGAAACGAGAGAGAGAAATCTGGAGAAACAGCTTCTCTGGACACCTTATCTGCTAGAAAGGCAGGCCTGGGATCTGAATCAGAGACCAGTTGCCAGAGCTTTGTATTAAAAAAAAAAAAAAATCCTTTGGCTGTTAAGTACACTGGGATGCAGTGGGTGCATGGAGCAGGCTGAAGGCCAGGCAGAGGTGGCAGAGGCCACCGGGTGGCAGCCACCCCTGCAAGGCTGCTGCAAGCCAGGCTCTGTGCAGCCTCCCAGAGCCAAGCAGCGAATGCTTCCCTAAACAAGCTGGGGTACCAGTGTGGGCATGGTACTGGTGTGCATGGGCAGCATTGCAACGAGGTTGGGAACACCAGACTGCCCCACCATCCCGGCCTCACTCACCAGATACGCATTCTTAACTACTTTACATGTTACGTAATTCTTTTAATACCATAGAGATGCCTGGGAGAGAGAGACTTTCTCTAATGTGCAGGGAGTATATTGTGCCTGACTAATTTATGAGTACTTATTGACAAATGGCTTTATCTGTGTTTTCTATCCATTTAATTACAAATCTCTGTGAGTTTTGACTCATGGGGACCCATATAATAGTTTGATGAATGATTCTGTGTTTTATGATAAGGCAATAAAAATTTTTGGTAGGATGGTGTAATTCACTTCTTCATAAATAATGGGTCACAGACAACACATTACAGAAATAACTGATTGTTGATCAACAAATATATAAAGGTGAGCCAAAGCCTAAATAAACTGCCAGTTATGAACTAGACAGTGCCTTTGTAACAGTATAAAATCCAACACAATGTGTAAAATTAAATTATAAACAAATTTCCAAGCAACCTTGGTCCTAGATATTTACTGCCTGTGGTATCCATCTGAGATACCCTTTCCTCCTTCAGTGCCTTGTATACACTGTGGTGCCACCCACTGTATGTAACACCTGGTCTCACAGAGTGTGGGCCTGGAGTTGCTACAACTGCCTTGTCCTTCATTATCACCTCACATGCTTGGTGAGTTCCAAGACCCTTCAAGTGGACAGTATTGACCAGAGAGTTGGAGGGATGGCTTGGGTCTGTGTTGTTTGCAATGGAGAGGCAATCTGTGTCAGGAGGACAGATGCTTCTCCCCAGAAACATTCCCATGACGTTTGTCATATAATGAATATGCCATTTGGGTCATTCCATGTTCAGTACTTCTAGAAACTTGTATTTTATTCAACACTTAATGACAGTGTGAATATCAGTCATTATCAAAAGCTTTTTATTCTCTACATAGAGGCTCTCAAAAAGATAATGTTTCCTCATCTCATTCGTGGAAAGGTCAAAATTGTATTATAGAGGATCCTGCTTGTATTCTGTTTATATTTAATATCTATTTGGAGAAACCAAAAGTACATACCATGGCTGACAGGCCAGATAGGATAACAGATGTTGATACCTATAAACAAAACAAGATCTCCATAATTATGCCTTAAGGTATCCAATTATGCAAATCTATTTTAAAATACTAATGTTGCCTGGTTTCCACTCAGTAGCCTAAGGTAGTGCTTCTACAGTTTATTAAGAACATGAGCGAAAAAAAAGAAGCAATTTAGAAGCTTTCAGTTTCTTGCCACTGGAATATCTGCACAGAGGGTCTCATATCAACATAACTATTTGAAATTTGTGCATCACTTTCGTCAGCAAGGACTTTGTCTGACTCGTGATGTATAAACAGATGCTTTCCATTGCAAGTGTTTGGCCCCTGTGCCCTGGGTCAGCTCCCACTTGTATTCTGAATATAATGAAAGATGGTGGGTGTCATGGGGTGACTTTATGTTGTTATATCCCCTATCACCGGTCTATACCCAGACATGATTCCTGTGCCTTTCTGTGCCTTTAAATGGAGTCTGAGCTAAACTGAGCTAGCTTTTCAAAACAGTTTTTGTGCTTCAAGGACACAGAGATTAGTGGCTGCTGCTGCTGAGAAGCAAGGAAGCACCCTTCCATTTTTTTCTTTTCTCGGCTCTGGTTCTTCAGGGAGAGAGAGAGAGACGGAAAGTGATTTCTTTTTCCCCCCGGCACTTTGTGGTTTTTTCTCTTTCCTTCTGGACTTGTTCAGAACATCAGAACCCCACCGGGGGACTTTCCACCGGCTTGGGGGCCCACTCTGATCCAGCTCCACAGGAGAGGAGAGCAACCACACCCACAGGACTTTAAAATCTTTCAGGTTTCTCTCCACAGCGAGAGGTTTTATTGTTTAGCATTATTATCCTTTACCTGTGTGTTTGTTCAAAAAATAGTTTTCGCTCTTTCACTTTCCTTCAAGGAAATAAGTTTATTTTTCCCAAACCTGGTGGGGGAGAGGTGGTTTGTAACCTATCCTCTCTCTCGGAGGATATATTTCTAAATTTGGCTAAACCAGTACAGTGGGTTTAACATTTAAACCAGGCCAGAACTCCCAAAGCTTGGTGGTAACCAAGGGAGATAAGATCACATGCCTGATGTACAGGGCAAGCTGTGAACTCTGCACTGGTGAGTTAGACACAGATAAATTCCACTTACCTGCATTTCTCTGCGATGACACGCTGGGTGCACACCTGCCTGCCTCCTTGCAGGATGTGCTGGCAGGTGCAGACACCACAGCTGCTGAAGTCACCTGCCTCTGGTACAGCAACAAAGAAGGTGGCACAAGGCCAGTTTATGCTGAAAGGTTAATGAGTTTTGTCACCTTGGATCATGAGGCTACAGATATTCTGCTGTGAAGAACAGCCAGTCCCACACGTGGCCTCACAGCCAAATTAACTGCTGCAGTCTATTGTCTGTCACGGGGTACAACATGACATGGTGTCAACAGAGAGGGGATTTGAGAACATGTTTACAGCACTTCTAGTGTATCCTTACTAGCACCATACATGTGTCTGATGCTCTGTGCAGTGGCCACCTGTCCTGGAGGTCATGACATCAGATAGTCCAGTGACACAAGGTCCTTCCCTGGCCACTCCTGCTGGAACAGTTATAATTTGCAGGCAGTCTGGGCTGAGGCTGAGTTTGGAAAGAAGCTGTCTGGTTCTGTGCTCAGGAAGCAGTAAATCTGTATACTGCTCATCTTCAGGATGGTCTGTTGAGGGCTGCAGACAACTTGATAGGGTCTTACCTACTTAAGGGATCTTACATTGTCTCAGCTGGTGACCTTTATCAGTGGCAAGACACTTAACAAGGTAAATCTTTCATCTGATCTGTACACAGGCAGTCTTGCCTTTGAACATACTGACTTTTACTGCAAGAGAGGCTTTCCCAAGATTTTATATCTATGAACTAATTTTGGAAGTAGAGGTCATATGTTAACATAGATGGCATCAGTGTACAGGCAGGACATGGGGTATAAGGGAGGTGCTGGAAAGTTTTAAACCCTGTTCCCGACATTAATTACTTTTGCAATCTGCTTAGAATAATATCAAGACATAATAAAGACTAATTCTAAGTAGAATAAATAAATAAGCAGTAAGATAACTATTTTGGGGAGTTCGCTGTAAAACTGTTATAAAAGGGAAGTGAATGCCTGTGATGGGGCTTCAGTATCTGATTAAGAAATCTGTCAACAGTTATTAGGTCTCTGTCTTTCCTCCCAAGACTAGAAAATAAAACCATTTTTTCACTCAGTGGCACAATGACTTCTTCCCTAATGATATTCAATGTGAGGCCTTTCTGTCATTCTCTGCTAGGTGGTTTTAGAGCACTCTGTGATAACTCTAGGTCTTTTCTCCATGTATCATAACAACTGATTCAGAGACAATCACTCTGTATCCCTAGTTAGAGAGAGTCTTTTTCAAACCAAAAGCATTAACAGCCCTTATTTGCACTGAAATTCATCTGTTATATTGCTATGCAGTTATTCAAATGAGGTCTTCTCTACCTTAAATGAAGCATATTGTAATGCATACAACAACCAAGCTAATCCTTTTACATTTTTGTACGGACATCATGTAAAACATAGCAGAACCAAAGATAAGAATTTACAATCTAACACACACTATGGTCATTCAAAAAACTAAACATAATGTAACTCCAAGAAAAATATCTCCCCCTTTTTCTCTTTTCTTTTTCTCTCTTTTTTTCTGTTTCTCTCTTCTTACCTGGTGGATTTCTTTTTTACATAGAATGTGGCAGAAAGGGTTTTTATATTCAAAAACATCATCAAGTTGTATTCAGTATTGCCAAACATTTCAAATTTAATGAACTGTATTCCTTCAGCAACTTCATATGGACAAAAATTAGAAATAAACCCCTCTATGCATTGTACTGTTAGAACAAATATAAAGGGTGTTCGTGAGGTACTATATTTGAAATTAAAATCTCTATAGAGTTCTCAAAAAATGTATATTAGTGAATACTGATAAAACCAAACCATTAATCATAATTGAAATATTGAAAGGATTTTTATATTGGTTGCGTGAATCTTTATGAGGAACTGTTGTCGTGTAAATAAAGATTAAAAATGCTCTAAAGTTAACCGGAAAATAAGGGATCAGTCCCAACAATGAGTGAAGGACACAGTCAGCTGACCCCATACTGTCACGCCTCTGTCAGCTCCAGGCAACTGTTATTCCTGTTGCAGCAAGGCTTAACACTGCTGATTGCTCTTACGCAGGTCATGCTACCCTAGAAAGCAGAACAGATATGCTGTTATGGGGATCAAGAGAGTGACTAGGAGATGAGTTTTTCCCTCTTCTTTTATTGAACAATGTTTTAATAGAAAGAAAAACAAGGTGGTAAATAGATTAGGATAAATTTCTGGCCATACTCATCATGACATGTTAGGAGATTCAGTGCTAACACAGCCTCTTCCTCTCTGCTTTCCATCTTGGCAGCCTAGCTTGAAAATTTGTTATGCAATTTTCTTGGGGTTTGGTAATTTAACTTCTTACGACAACCACTGAGCAGCTCTTTTATCAAATTTGCAGCTATATCATTCTCAGAAGTTCCAAGGACTTCCAAATCGGGAAGCACTGGAAAAATTCCTTAAATGCATCAAATTCATCTGAGTCTTCCTCGACAGCAGCGTTGGTCCTGTGTCTCCTCTCTGGGCCCTTTCCCTGTAGAGGCCCCAGACTAGAGGCACTGACATCATAAACCTGACAGCATGTAATCTAATTTTCCTTGAATATTTGCTCAAGCCAGCATAGGTTATGGATATGACACCAAGGATGTCACAGCCTCCAACCCAAAAATCTCCCATAAAATGGCAAATGTCCTTTATGAATTAGTGCAAGCACTGCCAGTGTCAGCTATTTGGACATGGCAACAACCCCCATACACAGCTGAAATCAAACTCTGTAACCAATATTTATAAATCTGTATTCAAATGTGGGTATTTAAATATGTATAGGTTCATTACAATCACAGGTAACATCCTTGTCTTAACAATATACTACCCTGCACAGTGAGCTGTCGACACGTCCATCTGAGAGCTTTTTAGAATGGAGCAAATACATACAGGTGGATCAAATATGCACCGTCAGAAACACAAAATAAGTATATCAAACATATGCTAAAGTCTGCAACATTGACACATTCAGTGGATTAGAAATCAGTGCACAAACACTCACTCATCCTCTTCCTGTTCTGGTGGATGCTACCTGCTGGTTGTGTAACTCATTGCCTGTAGAAAATGAAATGGCACTGCTGGAATATCTGAGTTGTCTTCACCTGAGAATGGTATGAGCAGAGACTGCCCTTACTCCAGCCCAATACTCTGCATTGGATTTTACCTTCTCATGACAGTAGGTGGTGGATTAGAGTTTAACTCACAGAGTATTCACAGAGGACCTAAACTGGACTTCAGCTTTAAGAAAACTGAAATAATTCATGTGTAGATACTTGCAATTTAACTCCTTCCTGAAGCCTGTAAAGATGCTCTCATTAAGGTGTAGCAAAAACTTCTCCAACTGCTAGAAATGTGGTAGCTGACTTCATTCAATCAGATCTTCTTGGCAGTGAAGCTTGAGTGACAAGTCTCACAGCGGCATCCGTGTGACCCTTGAGGAAAGAGATCCTGTTACCGCTGGCCAGTACAAAAGATGCACTGTTAAAAAATCACTACCTTCATCATGCCAGTACATCTAAACAGCTTCAGTGGGAGAATGGATTTGCCTCTATGTTAGAGCATGCCTACCTGATGGATAGGCAGTGCTCCCATACTAAAAGAGAAACATTCTGTTCTGATTTAAATAGCTTCACTTAATCGTTAGGGAACTGTGAGATTGCATAAATAGATGCCATTTGGAATATAAATGACAGAGTCACTTTATTTGTTCCCTTGTGGCAGAGTACATCTGAAAGGATAATAAGCAAAGATACCATATCTTGAAATTCCATCCTAACAAGCAATAAATTACCCTGCTGAAAGCAGGCTTTCAAAGTACAGTTCACACAATTTCTCAGTCCAGCACACAGCCAGATGCCTTGAAGGCCATGTAAGCCACTTTAAAAGCAACAGTAGATGGCAGGCCATGCAAATGGCCAATAGTGAGACAATCACATGAATCTCTGAAAATAAGAGCAAATTAATTTCAGAACAGTAGAAGTTCTGATGCTAAAAAGCATTTTTAATAGTCTTCCATTTACTATCAATCCAAAGACTCTAAAAGAATTTGCCATATAAATAAAACCTTTCAGTGGCATGAAAGAGCTGAACAGGAAGAATCATACGCTCAAAAATAAAAAGGTGACTTCTAAATATAAAATCATAGTACTTGCCACAGCTTTAATGATTAGCTTCTTTTTTCAGTTCTTTCAATTCATTTCCTACTGGGATATGTTCAGAAAGCCTGGGGCTTCCATTATTTCCATGTCTAGTAGGAAAAAAATACAAAAATTAAGAAGATAAAATAGACACAAAGGATTTGATTTAGACTGGATACATAAGAAGAAGGGCACAGTTGCATTTCCTTAGGTAATTCTGGTAAAAATAGCTGAGAGAAATGCTCACAATCACAAAAAAAAGAGATGTGTTCGTGTTTCAAAAAATTATCTTTCCTCTGCTGAAATCAGCTGCTTCTCAGCTAAGTGTGTGTCTTCTTAAACTTAGACAGTGGGAAGTAAACTGGAATCTCTTAAATGACCTTTAGGCTGATCACTAATATGAAATCCAAACAGAGCTGTAACTGTTCTCTTCTTGGTAGCTAGCCCAACTAGGGCATGGAGAAGTGAAGATACCATGCTTAAGGAAGAACAGAAGCTTCTTTTGATTCATCTCAGAGCATTTCCTTCTGTTTTATCACTCCAGATCAAAAAACCAAACACCAAAAAAGCCAACACTGATACCCAGCCTATAAATGTTTGAGCCTGAACAACTTTCACACATACCTGCTCTGTCTGCTGATAAATCCCCAGACAGAGGAAGTAAATGAACCGCAGCTCACATGAACTGTTCAAACAGGTCACTCCCTGCTGCACTTTGCCAAGTGCCCTATGTTCCTTCTCTTATCACCCATGTAACTGCAATGTAAATGAAGTCCATATCCAAATATCATAGAAAATAGTCTGATCAAGTGCCAGAAGCAGAACTGTTCCTGTGCCAGAGGGAACCAGAAACTCCAGATCTAGAATTCCTCCATGAGAGATTATGTTGCTTGCCTTCCAGATAAAGAATTTCAGTGTTGAGTGATTTTTAAATGGCACTGTAAACACCTCAATTAGCACTACAGAAACTTAGATGACTCACACCACAGTGTGATATGCTAATATAGTTTTGTTTAAAATATAGCCAAAATTCCTGCTAGTATAAAACCCGCTGCAGTTCTTCCTGTAAGAATAAATTCTTTCCCTTTGAATCTGCTAGATGACAGTGTCATACAAAAATGTCTTCATGTTACTCAGTAAGAATGGGGTGAGAAGATATTATAATCCAATGTATCCACAATGAAATCATATATATCATGGAAACATTGAAGGTCTATGCGAAAGGCCAATGTAACGATGTTGGCTTTATAAATGTTTATTTATTTATTTCATAAATGTGGACGCTAAAAGGACTACAAGCAACGATCTTCTTGCTTCCTTCTGTCCCGTGTGAGAATTCTTTCTCTCACAGAAAATATCTGTTTTTGTAAACCATGAACACCTGCAAGTTGTTTATAGCTTAATAGAGAAAAATATTTTTGCACATAGCTTGACCACCTGAGGGGTGGTTAGAGAACTGAGCAATTAAACTATGAGAAATGATCCTATAAAAGAGCTGTTAAAAAATGAAATAAATCACTTTTGTGCCTGAAACTCCTGCAGTCTGGATCTCTCTCTCCGCTCCGCTCTGCCCAGGAACAGCGACAGCAATCACACATAAATGTTTAAGACATGTATCTGTCTTAGATTTGTACATGACATTGTAAAAGATTGTGAAAACAGTGGTTTGTAAAAGGGTTTATTTAGCCTATTGAAATAGCAAATGAGCCAGGTTTTATCTGAGTGGGAACATCCAAAGAAATGTTAAAGAAGCAGGGAACTGACTGTACTGCCTTCCTTTATTATATACCAACTTAAAAAAATACTGGAGACGTGCGAGTTCAGGGAACAAGAGGGAATGTGCTTAACAATAGTTTGGTATGTTTAGTAATGCGTGGCTTACATCAAACCCATTTCAGTTGTTGGAAAGGCCTAACCCAGTCCTGACGCAGATATTCAAAATGTGTAAGACATGAAAATGGTCTAGAAAACAGAAGCTATGACTCCTTTCTTTCTGTGTTTCAGGAGGAAACACAGTGTTCTGAGAGGATTTATGCTTCGACAGAATAGAATATAATGGAATAGAACAGTTATCTGTACAGACTTCAGCCTGGAGACACTCTAAATGTAACACATGGGAGCATCACCCTTTGTTATCTAAAAATGTCTTCAGATAGATGGCTCTTGAATGTGGGAGTGATATAGAAGTAAGTATGGCAGTTGGTTTTGCCGTTTCATTAGGCTGAAAAATTACTTTATTCTGATGCTCCTGCAGTGCATTAGTTTCTCAGGAAGACTGTTCTCACTTAAACTATTAACTTAGAAGGCCACAGGTGGACATCCTCCTACTGATCCATCTGTACCAAAAAATAAGAGCTCACTACCCTTATTTTTTACCACCACCAGAAGTTCCTTACCATCACCTCACTGCCTCAAAGCAATATCCTGTTGAAGTGATAGGGGAGCCACTGCAAATAGGTAAAAATGAAATCGACCTGAGTCTTGTTCTGCCTGAAGGATGATGTCACGGTGTACTCTTACAAAGCAGAGCCAGCAGAACGGAGCGTTTCTGTTAATCAAGCAGTAACAAGCACCAAAGACTCTTACCTCTGTCACCACAAGAGACTTATCCAGAGTACCTCTGCCAAAGGCTAGGAATGGGCACTGTGATCTGTGGCCAGCAGAGAGGCCTCTCCAGCTTCATATCTTTAATTGTCAACTGCAGAGTTCTCACTTTCATTCCGCCTTGTAGGGGGCAGCCTTAAGAGGAGATTCAGGCTTTTGTAGACAAATTGTAACAGCAGCTGCCTACAACACTCTGCAGGTGGCAGAAAAAAAACCCTGCAAACTTCTTACGAATGAGAACAGGACCAATAGAGCAGTAACCGAAGCTCAACACCTTTCTGCAGGGATTCTGGCAACAACTGTTTTCATTCCATGTTCTGGTGAGATGTCTAACTGGTGCTTTCTTTCGTTCCTAATTCTGCTTTAAAACCTTGCTTAGATCTGCCTATATCACATGTTGATCAATATAGCTTTTTAAAACTTCACTGTGACATCTGCAATTTTAACCCAATGGTCAGTGAACAGAGACCAAGATAAGACAAGCAGTTCTGCAAGAATTTTTTGGGGAGTAACAGAGACCAAAGAATAATTTATTGTAGGCAGTCATGAGTAGTTAAAACAAGTATCAGGAAATTCTGCTTTTATCATAATACGTACAGAAAATGAATACTTTTCACAAGAAAAAAACTTATTTTCTGAGTAGCTTACTCAAATTACCTGATGTACAGCAGAATGTATTTTGATTTAATTAATTTTGAAACTCTGGGTTAATTTTCATTTGTTTTAAAGAATTCTTGAACAGAATAGACATTTGTTGAAGGTACTTGACACTTCTGTGCTCTTTTTTATTTTTTCCTGTCTCTAAACAGCTATTGAACCTGATGATACATTTTTAAACTGTCTCCTAATTTATGATACCTTATACTGAAAAGAACTCATAAAGCTTAATTGTTTACCGCTTAAAATCCTTGTTATTAAATACACTCTCCTTTTTGGTTAAAACTCTTTCTGTCTTTATTGAGTAACTTTCATTCAAAGAAAACGTCAACTATTTTATATCAGCTAGGATTCCTAACAGTCCAAGAAGCTCAGTTTTGTACATTTTACAAGGGGTCAGTTGGAGCCCCATGAGACAAGATAAGCTGCCAGAAGATCATACAGCAAGCTGCCTCAGAGCTAAGAAAGAATCTAAGCCTCCTGATTAATCAGATCTGGGTTCAGGATTTTCCCAAGTCTCATTAGCCATGGCTGTTGGACTTTTCACCCTCTCCTGCACTGTAGGGCATGTCTGCTTCTTAATGCCATCTATAGATAGAATGATCTTGTCTTTGACAGACGTCCAAGACATCACTGATGCTCTTGATCTCTCTTCCCTTCTCGTGACATAACATTCAGCTTTTGGTCTTCTACAACAAATCAGAAATTTGTTATAGAGTGCTAGGAAGGAGAACTTGCTGGACTTTGCAGGCCCCCATAGACACTGTGCATGAAATTCAATTCCTAAATTTGGTATCTGCTGCATGTTTTTCCATTATTTCATGGAATACCGTGGTTGAGATGTTCTTCCAGTTTAACGTTTCTGTAAGTTTTACTCCCATAATCCCTAGACAAAGCTCGTATTCCAAGATCTTAATTCATGAGGGCATTCTGTTAAGTCCAGCCCCTCACACATACACACTCCTTCCCTTAGTACATTCTTAACATTATATTATTAATTCCCACTAGTTTCTATGTGATTTGAGCTTGCATTACAGGAAAACCATTTATTTGAGTATGTCCTAAACTGGCTGGAAAAGAATATAAAATTTAATAAAATTAATATCCTTTTTTGCATTATGTATAGCTTTTTACATCCTGTTTTGCCCATGAAATGAGCCAATGCAACTTGCAAAATGTATAAGTTAATAAGGGTAGGAAATAAAAGATTAAGATGCTATGCTCAAAAGTATACACTCTTCCTTCTCATACATTTTCACTTCTGGATTTGGGTTTCTTTCCAAATGATCAAGTATTGCCATCTACTACAGTTGTTCTAAGACCTTGATTGATATTGCCTGTCTACCTCACTTTGGTTAGTATACCTTTCTTCTCTGCTATAAATAAGACTACACTATCATCACTATTGTGAAAGACCTGCTCAGCAATAATCACTGCTATTCCAAATCACATTCACTTCTCATTTCTTATTGAAACGCTGTAAGGGACTGAAAATAGTTCATGCCTCAAACATTGATATAAAGTTTTAAAGAAGCTACAACCACAGAAACCTCCTTGAAGGACTTTGGACTGTAAGTCAAACTACTGAGATTAGATAAAGGGAAAACCCATTCTTTCATCAACCTCAGGCCCGGGGAAAAACAAACAAGTAAACAAAGAAAAGAATGTGAGCCAAACCCAGCAGCTGTGCTAAGATTCATCCCTGGCTGAGTTTGGGCTGGGGGAGACCACAGCCCACAGAAGCCAGGTTTGCACAGACTCCCCCCTGAAATGAGGCGGCGGGCAGAGGAGGTTTTGGGTGAAACCTCTGCTCAGGGGCAGTGAACACCCATCCTCCCTTTTACTCAAACTGGCCCAGCTGTGGAACCGCCAACCCCAAAGGCCACATGCACGGGACATTCACGTGGGAGGCCGTGCACCGCAGGACTGCCGGTGATGCAACAGACCCAGAGTCTGCGGGAAGAGACTGCCCCCCTCCCTCAGGGGGACGTGCCCCGACATCGCCACCCGGCTCGAGGGTATATAAGTCCGCCGGATTCTATGCTTTTCTGGGGGACCTTCACCACCAAGAAGACCACATGGAGAGGATCAACAGAACATCGTTGGTATCCACGGAGTGGTGATATTTTCCGTATTCTGTCCCTGTCACTCTCTTTCTGTCCTCCCCACCTATTTTCTCCTCTTTCTTTTTCTCTCTCTCTCTTTCTCTCTCATATCTACCATCAAATAAAGCCCTTACTATTGACTGGCATATGGTCTCATTTGCACCTTAATTCGGGCAGAGGAATTTCCAGAGAATCCTAATGACTGGATCTTAATAAATGCACACAATCAAATGCAGACTTTTAAGACACTATATTTGAGATGGTCTGTAATCCAAACTCTTCTCAGATTAATCCTTCTTGACTTTTTCTTTTCAAGTCTCTTCTGTCATTTTTATAAGGAATAAACTGCATCTGTGTCAGAAGAAAAGAGAACTTTCTAATCATCATCCAAAGCAGTGAAGTTGTGCAATAAGAAGCCTGTGTTTCCAAATGATTAAACATTTTTCATTATTCTTTGCCCTTTGTAATTAATTTCTACTACCAAGTTATTTCCCTTTGGTTCTATGTTTATCATACTTTCATTATTGTATTCTGTTTTAAATTAAAATGTTTGTACAAAGATTATTTTCCTTAAATTTTAGCAGCTTAGCATACAGATGCAGTTACTGATAGAGACTAGAAAACAGGCTACAGTTAAAATAATAGTTTATTTTAATATTGACCACTACAGATATCATGTTGCTGGTCTTCCCGAAATTTGTGACTGCACCAGTTCCTTGTGCATTCACACAGATGCACTAAGCTAGAAAGGCAAGAGAGAAGCTTGGTCTTCATTTTGAAAGCATTTATGAGGTGCACTTCTTCCATAAAATTATAAATCACTACAACCAAAGCAAAATGGCCATGATGCCTAACAGGAACAAGTGTATTGACCTGCAATTTTGCAACAGATTACCAGTAGTATTGACAAGTGTTATTTGCATTATATGGAGGGTTTTAATGGGGAGAGTTTCAGTATATAAAAGGAGTTTAAAAGAAAAACTTTTTACGAGGTTTAGTAGGTCATGCATGTCATGCCCTGACATGACACAGGGCAATGGCTTCAAATTGAAAGGAGGACATTTTTTATTATGAATGTGGTAAGACAGTTTGTGAATGTCCACTTCTTGGAAGTGACCCAGGGCTTTGAGCAACCTGGTCTAGTGGGAAGTATTACTGCCTGTGTCAGGGGGTTGGAACTGAATGATCCTGAAGGTGCCTTCCCACCCCAACCATTCTGTGATTGCTGCCACTGTGGGTCCTCAGGCTAGACTTACAGTTCAGCAAATCTATAAGCAACTAAATTAGATTAAGGATTTGGCAGTAGGCTGACTGTAAGCCTATTTCAGAAGGCCTTCTAAGTAGTTACATTTCAGTTGGGAACAAGCAGTGGTCCATGGAATGAATTTTAGGGCAGGGTCAGAGCAAGGTTTAGTGTTCCTAAGGGTAAGAAAATTACCAAGAAAAAACCCACTCAGATCCAGAAAAGGCTGTAGGGTTGTGAGTGCATTACAATCTATACTGTTCTAGACTCTCTCTCCTTTGGGTAGGTGAAGGTCGCTGTGCTTTTGGCTACAATTAGGGTCACGGTGTTTGTCTACAGGCTGGTAGAGGCTTTACAGAAGCTGTAGCACCTAGCCTTTAAAAGGACTCCTGGACAGTCTTTCTAGCTTTCTCTTTCTATGGAACGTGACTCACTCTGATCTGTCCAAGCTTTCCCCATTATATACAATTCCCATAACCTGACTGTGCTGTTCATCTATCCGTTTACAACCTGGTTACACATCATCGCGCAGCTGTGCCGGCAGCGCTCGGGGGGCTGCGGGCAGGGGCAGCTCATGGCACCGGCCGCTCTGAGCCTCCGCGGCAGCGAGCGCAGCCCAGGCCGGCAGGCGGAGTCTGCTCCCGCCACCGCCTCCCGGCGCCCGCCCCGGGCCTTCCGCCCGCGCCGGGNGCTGCTTCTCAGCAGAGATATGAAGCTAATCTTAAGATGATAAAATATGCGAGATCTCACTTAGAACAGACCAGTCTTAGAGTACAGATTTGGGGCAAAGCAGCAATTGGTAAGCAGATGTAGTAAACGTCTATTGATTATTTAACCTTTCTGGTATAGCAGTTTTCTCTGTTTCCTGATGACTAACTTTCATATGATTCAATATGATTCAATAATATGTATATGTGTACATGAAGAGTATAAAGGAAACTATAGCTGTTACTCAAATTTATAGCAATTAAGAGTTGAACTCCAGTTTCTTTGTATCAGTTCCTTTCAAGGCTGTTTTTCTGCATATGTCAAGGAAAATGTCTCAAATGGCAGAGAAACACAGTTACTTTTCTAATCCGGTCTAGTTTATAGTGCAACACAAGGAGAGGCCTCTTACTTGCCTAACCAGATTATTTATTTTTGTCCCATTTACACTTCGTGAAATAAAGCATTTTCTGTATTGTGGTGTACTGCAGTATTGCTGTCACTGATTAACTTGGAAATTATTTTGTTGTGGAAGACACTGAGTTTCCTCTTTGCAAACTGGAATCCAAGGTCTTCTCAAGCTCTTTAACTACTGCTGAAGACATATCATTGTTCTTACTTTAGCTTTTTTGTAAATGCCAGGTTTAAAGTGGAACGTCCATGTAGCATTGTAGAACACATAGGTATATTACCTGCTATATTACCATCACAAAAAATTGGTGCATTTCACAAAAGGTTAAGAGAAGTATGCTTGTCCTGAAAATCCTGATAAATATTTGTTCATTTTTAGTGGTATGTGTGCTGGGAAGAGTTGCTAACAGAAGCAGTTGTGTGGTGTATCTTCATCTGCTGATATTTTGTCAGCCAAAGAATCCTTTTAAATGCCAGTGTGGGAAAAATTCATCTTAACTAATTCCAAGTCATATTATGCAAGAAGCTCTGACATTTATTTCTCAAGTTCTTATGTTGTGATGCTCTTTCATTTTCCAGAAATAATTTTATTTGTTAGGAGTGTAGAGTGGGCAAGATCTGTACATTCAAATTCTCCATCATGTCTTCATTTATGTAGGTCTTTACCTTTGGCAACATATTTTTGGAGGACACCTTGAGCCGGCTGATGTGACTGCACAGTGGAGAGAAGGAAGCCAAAAGGCAGGAAAAACGTACTTCAGGTGTTGTTCATTATGTTGATTTTAATTGTGTAAACTTTCACAAATAATGCATTGGAAAGTTAAACTACATGATGCACTGCTCAGGTGCATTGTTTTGCCTATCTCAAAGTTGCGGTTATTTTCATACAGTTGAAAATCCTTTAATTTTGTCATATTTTGATAACTATGGAATATGCACACAGCTTCTCATTCAAAATTATCATTTATGCATGGAAAAACATACTTGATAAAACTAACCAATTCTAGTCCAAACATGTCATCGTTAAAAAAGTAGAAAAACTAGGGAGCAATTACATCTGGTTTATGATGGTTTGCGTTATTAAAAAAAAAAAAAATGGGGAAAGACTTACCAGTGCTGAGAGAAAGCGCAGCCAAGAGACCTCAGTGGCAGGGTCAGGATACAACCCCAAGAAAAGTGTTAAGAACTGGGGTTTGGGGGCTCATAATTGACAAAATCAAGCATGCATGTGTGAGGCAAGATGTCTCCTGCTGTTTGGTTTCTGCTGTATTCAGGGGAAAGGGACTTGGCTCATTCATTCATTCATAAATAGGAATATGTCAAAACTGTAATTTGTTTCTGTTTGTAACAAAGGCAGTCTGTGAGGCCTAGCTTCTGGTTAGCTACTTGACTTGCAGACCAAAATTTTATATGGAAAGGAACATTACGCTTAAAGCACCGTTTGCTTTAACAGTCATGTTTCATCTGTGATCATGTATTTTTTAAGACTGTTGTCAAATGCTTTATATTACTCAGTGATTGATACAGAACTTTTCTCTGAGTCTCTGTTTAATACCATTTTAAGGCTTTCTGTGAAGATACAGTGAAAGCTGAAGGTCTATTTGGCCAGTTAGCCAGTCTGCAGAAGTAGGTCTCCTGCAACATTTAGTCACTTGCACCAGGACCCGCCTGCTAAAAAAATTTTCTTTTAATATATAAATTACACACTTCAGTGAGTTTAACTCGGAAAAGTGTGTTGCTTCAGAAGGCTGTTTTTTCCTTGCACAATAAGACGTGGTTCTAGTTGGAATTTGAAGGTAGTGTTTGAAGTGAGCGTGATGGTGAATTGAAAGGAGGTTTTAAGTGATCACAAAACTTTTAAAAATAATTTTGAATTGTTTATCAAAGTATCTAACAGTGAACATGGTACATACAGGCCATAGAATCTTTTCAGAAAAAATAGATGAATTTATGTACTGTTTAACAAAAAAAAGCTATATTCCGTATCTACAAGTAAAAGATGATCCTACAAGTTTAGAGAATCAACTATGAATGATGCTAATGCATCTTGGTAGTCTCCTTGACACACCAATAAAGGTTTCCATTCACAAATATAGAGAAAGGATACAATGCAGGACCAGTGCCTGCAGTGCAGTCTTGGTGGCAACACACTTAGCTGTTTCCAGAGTTAAAATCTCAGAAGCTGTAGAAATCCATGATACTCTGCCAGATAGGTTATCTTCTTGGTACTGACATGAGAATTTCTTTCAAGCTCTTTCTTTTCACGTTTATAACATGAAAATAATTTGCTGTACTTAATGAGTCTGTCACTTGACTGATTATGGTTATTTTCTTTCTAAAGAAAGCGTGCCTGTTTCAGATGATTAATAACCTCACATGTTTCTTTAGGGTATTCATGTCTCAAAGAAGGACTTCTGTACTTGCATTTAAACTTCTTCTTGTTATGTCTGGATGAACAAGGGATAATTGAGTCCTTATTTTAATTTCAACTTGGATACTAGATCCTATAAAAATACTAAGCTTAAGTTTAGTATCAATATAACAAAGGTTGACTTTTGACAGGCTAGTAGAAAATTGTTGTGCGAAGTATAGAAAATACACAGTATAACTGTTACTTTTGCAACTAGAATTCTGAAATGAAATAGCTACTTTTTACTCAGTTTGGAAATATTAGTTGATGTTGTGAAGAAGAATTATGTGATTTTGGCTTCTCACTTGTTATAAGATTTTCTAGAATTGTTTTCTTTACTGCCTGGCTGAGGTAAATTATCTCCATTTGATTACTAGATGAGGCTAGAGGGAACTAGCTGAGGTGACATATTTGGAGAGTATGTGCTGCTCTGCAGTTTTCTGTGGTAAGTCTAATGATTGTTTAAAAATAGACCTCTGGGGAATGTTTTTAAAAAATACCAAATCTAGAGACACAAAAATGCCAAAATACCACTTGAACATCGTTGCATGAATAAGCCCATTTTGTATATTTGTGATGGAGAATACACATAATTAATACAGATTTTGATGGCTTCACGTTTTCACCAAAGAAGTTGCCTAAAAAATACAGAAAGTATCAGCTTCTCCATAAAATGGAGTGATGTTTATTTAAAAACAGGAGTGGAAAAGGAACTGCATAGCTGTGGATTTTAGTAACATCTTGGCACATTCATACAAAAAGCAGGAGAACAGGATTTAACACTTTCTTTGGCCTGAAGCAATTCACACCCTTCTCTCCTGTCACCTGGAAAGATGTTGTAGAGTAGATGTTGTAGAGTGCCAAACTTCTTAAGTCTTATTATCTGGTAAGAGCTTTCCTAAATGTCTGTTCCACCTAGTCACACCCTGTCTATTTTATGAACATTCAGTGCTGCCTTGCCTCAGTCAACCAGCAGAGGTTTCTGTCTGTCAAAGGATTCCACAAGGGATAGTTTCTGGCAATTTAGTTTTAATAAAATAATAGTTTGAACAGTCTACAAACTCCTTGAAAGCCTCTTGTGATTTGGACTGCTCCTTTCCAAGTTCTTCTCTTGATTTTCTCATTTTTATGTAATGCCTTTATTGCATTGGAGTATCTCTATGCTGGATGTGTTTATTATGATCTCTCCTTCTGCAAGAGTTAAATTTAATCATTGCTGTTACAGAATGGCTGTCTTAACACCTTCAGAATGGGCACTGTAAGACCCAGGCTAAAATAGGATCTTTTTTATGATTATCTATGACTAGTAAGGAAAAACAAGGACTTTGTATAAAGCAAGAAACATATTTAGTCAAAAAAAGTCTAATCTTTCCATAATATCTAGTCTTCATGTGAATAGTTAGTACTATTAGAAATACTCCCTTAATTTTGCAGTTTCTGTAATCTCTCCTCCATTTCCCAATCCTAATTGGATTCTGATTGGGAGTTAATAATTCAGCCCTAACACAGTGTTTTAATTATTATAGTATGGGATTTATGAGACTTGCACAGTGTTACTTCTTTTCCCCCACTGTAATTTTATGCTGTTCCACTTCATATTCCTACACACAGGTCGTTGCTTCCTAACCTGTACATCTTATTATTCCTGTACAGTTGTTAACCTCTTGTGAGAGAGGATTGTGATAGAGGTCAGTTCGCCGATAAAGGATGTTGGACTCCAGGCTGCTCTCTAAAATGTTTTTTATTGCGTCGTGGATCGTGGGTTACAGAGAGCGAGCATCTAGCTGCCAGCCACAGCTAGAGGCCTGAAGCCTGAAATCTGATTCTGTTTGGATTACAAGACATTATATACTTTTCTTTCTGCTGAATATCTTAATACATGATAATTAAATCAATACTACTCACAATACTTCTACATTTNTCTAAGTGCTGTGTCATAGAAAACAGCCTTTCCCTAAGTCTCTTTTTGCAAGGTGATCGCTGGACCACGTACACATCTTAGTCCCTATTTTCAGCATTCCAAAGCTCAAGGTATTCTCTCTTAGGAATACCAGAGATTCTGTTCTCATTATATTAAGACAGTGTTTAGATTTAAGTCTTGATCTGACTTAACATTTAATGTATTAGAAGTCTTGATTCCAAGTCATGAGTCTTATGGATCTTGGTTCCAAAATACACCACTCCCACCAAGCCAGCAGCATGTTGGCTTAACTCATGTTTAAAATACACTTGTGTAAGGTCAGTCTGCTTCAGATAACCTCACTGGAGTAGTTTTTACAGCTTTTGTTGTGAGGGGTTTTTTTTTCTTCAGTAAGTATATTTGAACTGAAACTAAGCTGTCAGTCTCAGCACTTCAGGAGTTAAAACTCATGCTCAGTCTAATTAAGTGGTGCTGGTGGCTGGAAAACTAGTAATGCAGCAGACCTAGAAAACTAGCAGTTAACTGACTCCGAGAAAAAAAATTAGTTTTCTCCCCTCTACTTTTTCCCAAGCTGTTTAACTACTACTTTTATGCATTCAGGCAATAATCTGTTAGCACACCAGGTAACTGAAGAGCAGGAGCTGGCAAATACTGGTTTGTTTCATTGCAGTTCATAAATGCCTTTTGTCAGATACTTGCAAATGATTAAAAATTTAATGATTTTGCTAAGTGACAGAAATTTTTCTGTTAAATACATTGTGCAAGATCTAGAAATGCCATTTTATAACTGATATATTTGTGCTTACTAGCTTATATCAGAGCCTCAGGTTTGACCTGGGTCATACAACCAACTTAAATTTACATTTAGATAAATGCCTCTTGTGTTATCGATTCTGCTCAGCAGAAACTTAACCAAAATACTGAGAAAAGTGGTGTGCATGAGTAGCTAACTGTCCCTCGTAATGATACCAGGTTTAGTACAGTCTTCAGGATGTTGAGAGGGCCTATGTCTTGTTCTAATACAGCATTCATTGGTTATTACTGGAATTAAGAAAATGTTTAACCTTTAGTCAACATCAAGGTGCTCGCTTTTTTTGAGCTGTGATTGATTTACACACACTTTGAGGTTTGAGTATGGCACTAGTTCTGATGTATTGACAAAATACCTTATTTAAGTCAATCTCCGTTTTCCTGAATAAAAAAGAAAGCAGCTTTACTCCTGTGCCAAGCAGTAGATACTGACAACAGAAGTGGTTATAGTTGCACAGTAATTTTGCAGTATATTGCATTTACTTTATTGAAGAAAAAATAATCTCTGGAGTACATACTGTGTAATAAGACGAGTTAGAGGATTGCGGTAAATAATTTGTCTTACAAAGTCTTACTTTGTTAAGTGTTGTATTTTGGTT
The DNA here is from genome assembly GCA_013400655.1 of Mystacornis crossleyi. NCBI lineage: Eukaryota > Metazoa > Chordata > Aves > Passeriformes > Timaliidae > Mystacornis > Mystacornis crossleyi. The sequence goes on from VYZQ01050144.1 coordinate 23,971, forward strand.
TTCTCAGCTTCCTCACTGGCCCGTCTGTAGTTCCCGGCTACTTCTCGGTGGAAGCGGAGCATGTGGTGCTGGTGCTGAACGGGAGGGAGCCGGCGAAGATCGCCTACGCCGTGCAGTGGCTGCACTACGCACAAACACTGATGGAGACCCGCAAAATCCAGCACGTGGCGGTGGTGCTGCTCGGGAACGAGCAGTGCAACAACGCATGGATTCAGCCATACCTGAAACGAAACGGGGGCTTTGTAAATCTGCTCTTTGTTACGTATGACTGTGCGTTCGTAAACGAAGAAGATATCTTCCAGTGGCCTTTAGGAGTAGCTACGTAAGTGCTGTAGACAGAAGTTGCGATTGATTAATTAATTGTTATGCATTTGGTATGGAAAATATGACATACTGCTGATGCCCGAAACAATTGTAAGTAAATTGCAGAACACAATCCTATCAATCATTTTCTAAATCAGGCATTGGAGTCTTTGGAAGTTGCATTTAGCAATAAAAATGATAACTGGAAAAGAATACTACTAATTAGGAAGCTTTTAAGGAAATGAACCTGTGTCTCCTGAGGTTTTCTGTTTATTCTTTCTTCAGTAGATTTGCTCTTGAGATTTATCGTAACTGCTTATGTAATATTTACCAGTGACGTGGAGATTTAAAAGATATTTATGTAAAAAAATTGCAAGTACTGTTTGTTCAGGAAAGGAAAGTATTTTTTTAACCTCCATTATGGCTCCAAAGACTTCCCATTTGGAATTGTTATACTCCAGTATCACAGTAGTGTAAGCTGTCTTAACTGTTTGCTTAAAAAACCCATTTTTGTTATACTTAAGTGCTCAAACTATTTATCTGGAGTAAATAAAGGTTTGGTTCAGTTAGATGCATTTTTACTTCTTACTAACAGAGTTGAGAGCAGTTTAGCTGCTTACCAGGGTAATAGAAGCTGAAAGGAATACAGGATTATTTTCATATCTTGTGCTGAATTTGAATTCAATATCCTGTATTGATCTGGTTTGCTCAACAAGCTGGGAAACGATATAGAGTTTTTTTATATACAGCTTGAACTTGTTCACAGTGTCTCTGAAATATGCTAAATTTGGATTATTGATGGTGTCAAAGAATTGATGGCAGTGGAAGTTCCTCGGTGGAAAGAAGTTGAGTTTTGAGATGCAGAGATTAAGGTGACAGTTAAGAGAAAGCAACAACACTTACAGCAATAAACCAGGGTGCAAAGCTGGGTGGGGGAAGATAAACTGAGTATCAAAATGGCGGTTTCCAGCCCTTACATACAGCGGCCGTAAAAAACAGGGTTAAAGGCGTGAAAATATGCCAGATTTTCCAAGTAAAGAGTGAAAATGAAGATGTAGAATGAAGCAAAAATATTTGTCATGAAGGGACAAATGGTTATTAGAAACGAAGTGAATTAACAGTCATCATGCAGGAGAAGTATGAGGAAAGGACTGCTCTGTCAAATAATGTACAACAAGCTATTTAGTAGCCAAAAGATTAGATTATTGAAGTTTACTCATATCAAAGTGAGATTTTGCTTTGAGACGTTACCAGTGGTATTTTCAGTTGATAGGCATATCCAGAGATTAAGGTAGGTGAGATTTAAGTGTCATAGTTACCATTAACGTGGCCATTTCAGTCAACACTTGTGGTTGCATCAAGAACAGCTTCTTTGGAAAAGCGTGTTAGTCAAGGACATTCTGTAATACACACGTACAATATTTCTGATATTGAAAAAAGATGGAAGTATTCTGGAAACTTTCTGAAAAGAGTGGTGGGGGCAAAAGGAATAAAGACATACTTTTAGGACAGGACTTGAATTGATCTACTTGTGGGTCTGCCTGTACAGATGTGGATTGGCAACAAATAGGTAGTTTGTCTTAAAATATGATGCAGTAAAGATGAAATGCTGCTAAATGTTTTCCTTTGATATAGTTGTCTAACTTATACATTATATTTACAGCTACAGAAGTTTTCCAGTTGTAGAACCCAGCTGGTCAATGCTGCATGATCCAAGATCATATGTATGTAATTTCTTAGGAACAGTTTATAAGAATTCTTCTAGAGAAACCCTACTGGAAATTCTGAAACAGGATGGGCTTGACAAACTTTGCTGGATTGCAGCCAGAGAACAGTAAGACTTTAATTTACTTAATGAAAATACTTAGACTTTTTTGCCTGGTTCATTATTACCAATCTTTTCTTGAGTGTTAAAAAATAGTACAAATAAAGGTAATCAGTCATTAAGTAAGGGAACATTGCTGACACTCTTTGTTTGGGTCATCATAGCATAACAGCCTTTCTGTTATATTTTACATAAAGCGTATTTTTAAATCTGGTATAGAAAAGTCTCATATAGATAACCATCAAAGACCATCTGTTTTTTTCTTACAAATATTTGATTATGAAAAGAAACACTTGTCTTGTATTTTGTCTTAAAGTCTTTAGTAGAAGAAAGAAGACAGACATGTTTTGCGTTCCACATGAGGGTGGATTTAATCTGTACAGCACAGTTGTTTTTGACTAACAAGAGTAGGGTTCTGATTGTATTTCTTAACTTTGAAAAGCAATACCTGTAAAATGTTGGATAGCAGGCACAGCAGTGCTTAGGTAGACCTCAGCTGCTCTGACGAAGAGTCTCAGGAGATGGATTGTATCAGTGACATAAACTCTTATCTCCCAGACATACTGAGCCACTTCAAGTGGATGAATTCAGGTTAAACAAATTGCTTTATGTCCTAACTTTTGAAGAGCAAACCTCTACTGATTTAAAGTATTTGAGGCCAAACAAATTCATTAAAAAGTCCATTGAGTGTCTCCCTTTTTGTCTGTTTGTAAACTATGCTGTGAAGTAAATTGACATGTGCATCATCCAAGTCATGCAGAAGATTTGAAATGGCATTTCAGTTTGTTTCTTACACTTCTGAGTATTAATAATTTCCGAAAAGGGCCACATCTTACAGTCTGTTTTTAACAGTGACATTTTCAATAAATTTTTAGAAGACACTTTTAAGAGCAGTTAAGACTGTGTGTGTGATATAAAATTTTTACACTGATAGCATTTTCAGTTTTATAAATAATGGAAATTAAATCATATCTCTGTTCTTTCATTGCAGTGCCTGTGGGGAAAATATTAATTTTCACCCCTTTTATTTTCCTAGGTGGCAGCCTCAAGAAACAAATGAAAGTTTCAAAAACTATCAAGATGCCTTGCTGCAGAGTGATTTGACATTGTGCCCAGTGGGAATAAATACAGAATGTTACAGAATTTATGAAGCTTGTTCATATGGATCTCTGCCTGTTATAGAAGATGTAATGACACCGGGTGATTGCGGAAATTCATCAATGTACCACAGTGCTCCATTGCAATTATTAAAAACCATGGGGGCTCCATTCATCTTTATTAAAAACTGGAAAGAGCTTCCTGCTATTCTAGAGAAAGAAAAAAGAATGAGTTTACAAGAAAAGATTCAAAGGAGAAAAAAGCTTTTAGAATGGTATCGAAACTTCAAAGAATGGATGAGACAGAAATTCATTAATACTTTGGAAAATTCATTTTTGCCCAGTGATAAAGGATAAATTGTCCCATTTGAAAATCTAGAATAGATGACAGATAATTTTCCATTAACCTTCTGAGGCAGCTTTTACTCAAAAGTAACCTCACTGGACAGATGCCTTCCTTTTAAAGTCAACGGAATTGTTCTAAGCTTGGTGAAGAGCTGCATTTGGCCCTCCATCATTAATGATTTTCAGAGAGGTTGTTGACTTAATAGGATGGTACAAGGATGACAACAGTTTTGTTACTATTTGCACAATGTCTGTGTTGCTGTGTGACCGGATAAAAATTTTTAAGGATAATACCTTTGAGCATGTGAATTTGATAAAATCCAACGTAACGTCAGTTGTGTTTGAAGAAAAGAGAAGGGGGGCTGTATGGTACAGGGTAATTTAATAGGTAGACTAAAGAAGAAAAGAATTATGACAGAATTGCCAGGTTTAGCATATTCTGGTAAGTGCTTGTTCTGAAAATGTGAACTGTTTGCTTGGTTGACATTTCATTTCCAAGAAAGTGACCATAAAGCTAAAGACTGTGGAATAAAAATGTATATTTCAAGGTAAAAATAGAGAATTCTTTCTTGAAAATACCTGATAGCAATATATTTCATCTTTAACTTCAGATATCAAAATTGATATCTTTTTAGTCTTGGGCCATACCTTTCTGCATTCCTGCTCTTTCATTACCTGCAGTTACAGCTGCACATTCTGAACACCGGGCCTTAGATGTGAACCTGCTTGTAGCTTATCTGATTCCCCAAAATCTGCTGAAACTCGTCAGTGCCAAAAGATGGCAGAAGTGTAATACTGCATGTTTATGGTACTCTGTGTACCACGAACAGTTTTAATGCTTTTCTGTTAAATGTAGGCAAAGGGATCCATTCCTGTTCTTGAGTGTGTGCGGTTCCCTCCAGTATGTTCTGCTGAGCAGTAGGACTGCACACACACCACTGCCATACCAAAGGGGTGTAATAGCCACTTCTGTCTGACGACAGCATGGCATGTAGGGTCATTCTCATGCTGGAATTAAAAGGCCAGTGCAACTGTACAGCTGAGTAGTATTTGTGTAATGATAGTGTCTAGTTCTGGAGTATGTGTCACACAAAAGCACTTCAGTGGGTAATCTAAATTGTGTCTAACATCAACTTCTGTGACTCACCATCCACCCATTTCATGTGAAGCAGCCTGCAGTTGTCGTACCATGCAAACATACTCCAATCAACTGAGACTGGAAGTACAGCAGTGGGTTGATGAGCACTGCTGACAGGTTGACCTTGTCAGACCAAATTCACGATACATTTCCACAGTTAGGCTCTGAAGCCCATCAGTAGTACACAGCACTCGAGGGTTAAAGGAAGTTTGAGTATCTGCAGTAATCACTGAATCATGGCATGCTTTGCATTGGAAGGGACCTTAAAGATCACCAGCTCCCCTGCCATGGGCAAGGACACCTCCCACTATCCCAGGCTGTTCAGAGCCCCATCCAGCCTGGCCTTGGAATAGTTCCAAGGATGAGGTATCCACATCTTTTCTGGACAACCTGTTCCAGTGTCTCACCACTGTAATAACGGAATCTCACTGCTGTATTTTTCCTCTAGTAGAATCTTTATTTCTAAGCAAGCTACAGAACTGCAGAACGGTGTTTCTCAACTTGTCAGCAGGAGATCCCTTGGCACTTCTGCAGGCTTTCAAGAAGTTGCAGAAAACAACTCTGAGAAGCCTTTACCAGTCAGCTGAGATTCTTATGAAGAGGCTGCAGCTCCTAAAAAATTTGTAGTGGTGTGCAGGTCAAAGTCTGAAAAACGGTTCAGTGTGTTACTTGGTCATCAGCAAAAGAAACATGCTGCTGTTCAAGTGCTCATTTCTAAGTAAACGTGAGTTTTTCCAAACTCACGGCAATTGTATTTTAAGGGAGGCTGAGATACGCACCAAAATTTTAGTAGAATTTCACTTTGCAGCTGCTTACCTGCTTTGGGAGTTCAAAGGGAGTTATTTTATATATTTAACCAATTCTTGACACTTCAAATTCATCTTTTTCAGTCCAGCCAGAATTGGCACCAAGAGTTTTTTCTTGTGTTCTATTTCTAGTGCTAATGGAGAAAAACATCTTGAAGTCAAGAGAGGGATCCTAACACATTAGGCAGGTTGCTAGTGTTTTGATTGTTCTCTCATTCCACTGCTCAACTTATGGGAGAAATTGTCAACTCTGCTCTATTTAGATCCAGAGCTGAGCATGACAACAAAAGGGGTCTTGGCAAAGAAAGGATGAGACTGAGGGAGGAAAGAGTGTGGTTTGCAAGAAATCAGAGAGGATGTCTTACAGTGGTAGAGGAGACTGGTTAAAACAAGGGAAGTGGTTAAACCACTGGTAAAAAAAGATGGCACGCCACATCCACCTAGGAGTAGGTGTGGTACCTACTGTCAGTGAGAAGATGATGAATCAATTCAGTTGTTCACCACTGAGAGAATGAATGCTTTGGTTTTGCACTTAGCCCCTTGGTTCGAGACTGGGATGGTGAAACATTGCTTTCCAGGCACAGAACAATGCCTCTTGTAACTGTGCCTGGTGTCTCTTGGAGGGATGCACAGAACCAAGCCTGTCTGGAGTCGGAATGCCAATTGTAGCTCCAAATGTTAGACAGATTGCTAATTATGTGGTGTTTTGCATCTTGCTTAGATTGGTGTGTGGAGTATATAATTCTACCAGTTTTATCATCAGAAGCGTTTCCTGCTGATGAAGACTTTACAAATTAAGCTGCATTGCCTTGCTATAAGAAGAAATAGGTTCAGCTTCTCCCAACTTCAGTGTGACTCTGTCTCCTACATTATTCTGAACCCACTAAGAGTGGCTGTGAACATATGGCTGTCATGGGTTAAAATTATTCCACCAGCTGAGGAAGTGATGTTTTGTTGCAAAGTGCTGTTGTAACTTCCTCCAGAACTTGATAGAACCAATCAATTAACTAATTTGAATATAGACACCTCTATTGAGCCACTCAGAGAAGGGTTATGCCTCTATGAAGACATCATTTAAAGACAGACAAAGCAGGAATCGCTCTCTTGCTTTTTCTGGTCTCCGGCCGGGTAGCTTGGGCCAGACCGGCCAGACCGGCTCGGCCTGCAGGCCGGGGCTGGGCCTGGCCGGGCCTGACCCACTCNGACTCGGCCCAGCAGGGCGCAGCTGGCCCCTGCCGGCGCAAACCTGTGGGGGCAGGCCGGGACATGACTCTGCTCCGTCTCGGCCTGATGGGGACCCGCCCCCACCTCCAGTCCAGCCATTCGAGATGGAACTTTACACCAGCTGTGGCCGAAGCTTGGAAGCAACAGATAAACCCAGCTTATCTATTGGGAAAATTAACTCCTTCAGTGCTGT
>VYZQ01050145.1:0-29664 GCA_013400655.1 Mystacornis crossleyi
CAGTCAAAGGCTGGACTTGATGGTTGTGAAGGTCTCCTCCAACCTCCCTGATTCTAAAGCACAGGCCAGGTCTGACCATTCAGAGTATTCAAAATAAAAGGGATGATTTCCTGGTTCTTTTTCTGAGACTGATGAGGTAAGGCTGTGGCAGAGAAACCCTAACACTTGATCAGGATGTAAGCTTCATATCCTCCTGCACAGGGTGTTTATTTCTCTCTTCACTCATTATGGGCTCCCAAAGTCTAAGCCCTTTGTGCTGCAAGGGGTTACAGGCAAAACCTGACTGGAGAAGCCAGGAAAGCTGGATTTGCTTTCTGTTGATGCGAGGATATCCATCACCCTGTGGTACTTCCCTCTTGAAAAGTCAAGGCTTCTAATGGGTGCTTCCCCCATTTCTCCTTCCTGATTCCCTCAGGCTCCACAAGGAAAATGTTCCACTGTTGAAGCCACACGGGAGGGTCATGCCTGCAGAGAGAGCCAGAGCAGCAGTGCTGTGGGCAGAGCTGGGGTCCCCTGCTCTGGAAGCATGGAAGGACAAGGCTTTCCCTGTAAAGGATAGGCAAGCTGGATTTTTCAGTGAAACACGACAGTTTTGCCTTTTCCCCCACATTAAAATGTGCTCGTTTGGGCTGATTCTAGGGGGAAATGTATCACCAGATGATCAGGAGGCCGGCAGCTAACACTGATTTATCCAGCTACAAACCAAAAGCTAGATCAGATCAGGGTTTTGTTGGTCAGGAGCAAAGCATGACAGCTGCTTCTGACACTGCTGTAAAACCTGAGCAGTCAGGCTGGGGCAACAGCTCATCCTTGGCGTGTTTGCCAGCCCCAGATGGGTGGTGGTTGCCCATGCTGTGAAGTTCTGGCAGTGCTGACGCTGCAGCAGGACCCTTTTATGGCAGCTACAGCTTTTGGGGTCTTGGTTTTCGGTGGCCCCTTTCTTCTGGAGTCGCCGTGAACCCGCACTGTGTGAGCCACGAGCAGTTCCCATCCCAGCCTGTTCCCTGCCTGGCTCTTCTCTCCAGCCCTCTCTCACGGCCATCCTCAGCTACTTCTGCCATTCCTTGCATCTCCTGGGTTTAACTGGTTGCCCATTAGTTATCAAACATACTAATTACAGAGAGGATTGCTTTTATCTGCTGCAGCCCCAGTGAGGTTTGGGGATTCGTGGCTGGAGAATGCAGTTTGATACCACGGGCCTTGGGGGGAGGATGTAGAGCCCAGGGCCATCACACCACACTGATTTCTAATGGAAAACACATTCCAGTTTCATCCACAGACAGCAAAAACAGAAATCATGCCCATGGGGTTTGCTTCAAGTGGAACCCTCCCCACAGGAGCTGCATCCCTCTGGAGTGGGATGCAATGGGGAAAAGTGTCTGCTGGCACTTACAGCTCTTCCAGCTACCAGGGAAAAGGCTGTGCTCTCCAGGCCAAACCAGGACGCTGCTCTTCCTCAAAAAGGTATTTCTCAAAAAAGCCTGTACTCTCCAGGTCTGATGCTGCTCTTCTTCTCCAAATAGGCATTTATCAAAACTTCATTCAGTTCTCTCAGGAAAACACACTAAAGAAAAGGAAGCAAAGCTGAGTGATGGTAGAAAAGGAGTAAGAAATCAAAAATTAATATCTCTCCCTCTTTCTTTCTTTACATCAGGGTCTCCAGCACCTCTCTAGTGAAAAGCACCTTTCTGGTTTCCCTGTGCTGGGAAGAAAGCCATGCTTTGCTGGTATCAGCCATCTAATTAGGAAAGGGGTTGTGTGAGTGAGCAGGTAGCTCGGGAGCAGATCTTTCGTGAGCACAGCTAATTTCGTTTGTGCAAAGAGAAATGTGGGACTTAGGTTGAATTATCCAATGAATTATACCAACAGATCATTTGCCTTCACAGTGATTTAATTATCAAAGATCTTGCAAATGAAGGGGGGGGGGGACCAGATGAGGGACAGAGCATTTCCTGAGGGAAATGCCAGCTTGCCAGCTGCATCCCTCACCTGGCTATGTCAGGCCAAGGTTATTAAGGGAAGGCGACGTGGTGCAATCATTTGTGATGGAATTCTTCTGTACATCTGCACTCCCTCCAGTTGTGCCTCTGTAGCTGTTTCCAGCAGACGAACACGTTCCCTGTGCAAGGAGCTCACCCTCTTTCTCAGATGAATTATCCCAAGCACCTCAGACACTTCAACTTTTCTTGTCAGGCTCATAAAACAAGTGTTCCCTCAGCTGGTAATGAACCTGATGTGCTGTGACAGCCACAAGCAGGGCAACAAAGAGAATCCTCACGTGTCAGTAGATCTGAGCGAGACCTCAATCTCCCACTAGCAGAAAGAACAGGATGTGTCTCCGAAAGTGACAGCCATGATTTCCTCACACAGGAACGTGTGAATGCCGAGACTGATGTGCCAGGTTCTATTAGCACAGGATTCCTTTGAAAAGAGTTATTATTTGGTGGACCTTGTCTTGGACTCCTTTGAAAAGACACATCCTTTCGTGGACCTTGTCTTACCATCAGGTCTGAGATTGTGCTTTTCTGGGACAAAGAGCAGGAAAGAATTACAGATTGCCTTAATTTCTTGTAAAATGTTTTCCTGCCCACAGGAAATATTTGATGGGAGAGGGTAGCTTCCGTATCACAGGTCATGCACTGCAAAGTGTCTGTACATTTCAAATAGCATGAAGGTACCTTGTGGAATTATAGGCCCTGAAAATGAAATATCTCAAAATATGAAAGGGCAAGAGGTATTTTATGAGGAGAAAAAGTAGCGGTACAAATCTTCCTTCTTCTTGAAAGGACATCAGCTGGTCCAGGAAGATTCTGAGATTTAAATTCCCTTCAGAGGACACATATTTAAACCAGCAGAGTTGGTTACACTGCAGGGTGTTGTGATGGTGTCCTTCAGTGCCTGGACCTTACTGATCCCCAGCAGAATTTAGGCTGCACTCTCGCAGTTTTCTGTATGATTAACTCAACCCTTTGCATTAAACCAGGCACTCCTGCAGCCTGGCGGGGTCCCCACACAGGAATTTCCACAGAATGGTGTGAAAATCTCATTGCTGATGATTCTGAGTCTGCTCCAAGCTCATGGCTGTGGAGATCTCCTCATTCGGAAGCGGTGGCCCTCAGAGGTCTATTCTCTTCCATCCTCATCCCATTTTAATGCACACATTTGTTCCCGGGATAATCTTTGCAGGACTGACCCCTGCTGAGAGCCCCAGAACATCACACACAGGCTCTACATGCTCCTGTGACAGCTCAAGAAAGACACCAGCAGCTCAGCACATTATTCCTACACTTGCTACTCTTTCTCTTTGTTATTTTGGGCCTTTTATCAGAAGCAGAGCTGAAGTAGGAAGAAATGTTGGTAATAAATTGTATGCAGAAGCAGATAAGGTGCCTTGTCCTCCCTATAGCACAGGGCTAAAATCCTTGGAAATGGGAACAGGGATTTTGCTGGTATTAGTGGGTAAGACAGAAAGCTCCTCTCCCTTCCAGAAGTGGAAAGAGAGAATTTGAAAGCTTTACAGAAAACAGCACTGAATAGACACTGACCCAGACTTCATATTTCCCAAAACCATTGCCAGAGAAGGGTTGAATGCCTTCACAATTCCAGTGGGAGTCCCACGAGTGTGTGGAGAGTGGACCTGGCCCAGGAAGTTTAAAAGTCCCTTAATCTGGGTACATGGAACTGCTGCTTAAATAACAACAGGGACAAAAGCCCATCTTCAGCAGCAGCCTGGCACCTACACCCTGCCCCTTTTCAGTGTCCCCCCTGCAGCAAGGGACACCTCAGCTGGCCACTACTGCCCAGCAGGGAGGACAAGAAGCCCCTCTCTCCTCTGGAGAGCATCACCTGATTTCAGCACAAGATCCCTGAGGCAGAACAGTCAGAGTTTGGAGCTGATGCCCAGGCACGAGAGAAGTCTGGGGTTTAAGAAGCTGGGAGAAGCTGGCAAAGTCGGTCTGGGGCATGGATAAAACCTGCTTCCAGTGAGAACTCAGGGAGGTGCTGCAGAGCAAGGCAGAGTAGAAGGACCAAGTGGCCACGCAGAACCACGGGGTGAACCTTTCTGGGTAGAGGTCTTTGTCCAAATTGAAAACATGTCTTCATCTCCGAAAAGAGAAGCAATAAAGCAACGTTTGTTGTTAATAGGCTAAAAATAAAACGAGAGATCAGTCTTCTGTTCAAAAGGAAGGGTTGTTCAATAAGCTTTTTGTCCACAGAACAGTGGCTTCCCAGAGAGCTTGATCCTGGAGACAGAAGGGAAATGTATTCTGTGGCACACAGGCTGGAAGGGGGACCAAAACTGGCTGTTAATAACCAGGCACATCAGTTAAGCAGAATCACACAGGGATATTTATTCTTTGCGTCACCAAAAATGAACAATAATTAAGTGGAACTGGCCAGTGAGCTTGTTCTGCTGCTGCCCCAGAGGCTGGGGAAGAGGGAACTTGTGACTGCTCTTTGACAAACAGGGGCATAAAACGGGAGCTCAGACACTGTGCTGTTGTTCTTCACGTGTCTTCATCCCGCCTGCTCTCCTCTTCAGCACTCCCCAAGCACCAACTGGGCTCCCCACGAATCAGAAAGGATTTCAGAGTTGCTTTACGTGACTTAACTCTCTGCCCATTCCCTCTCTGCAGTAGAATAAAGTGGGATAACATTTCATGGGGCAATATGTGGGATCTGTGTCAGTAAATGGCAAACTGAGGGACGAATGCTTTGGGGTGGAAGCCAGAGCAGTGCTTAGGGAGCCATGGCAAGAGAGGGATCCCTGCTGTTGAGAAGGGTCACTCCTGGCAAGTGGATTAAAGAGAAATACCTGAATGGCTTTTGTATCACTTGGAAGATTAATTTTTTTTAACTTAAACTATGGTAACTCTTTTAGCACTACTGGCAGCAGCTCAGGATTCCTGTGCTGTGCTCTCCTGTACAGAACAGATGCATCCAAACAGAGGATTTCCTCAAAACTGCAGTGGAAATGGGTGGCAGAGCAGAGATGGCAGTGTTTGCATCTATCACTGTTTTTTACTCTTCTGCTATGAAGATTTCAACCATGTTTCCTCCAGACAGGTTTAGAAAGAGTTCATCCAGTCCTGCATGGAAATGCTGATATCTGAAATGTTAAAGTGTGTGGGTGGGCAGAGCTCTCTCAGCTGCATATCTTGTAAATGAGAACTGAGAAAAGAGATTTTCTTCCCTAAGACCGGAATCCAAACAAACAAACCGAGGAAACAACAATTGGTGTAATGGGGTCATCACAAAATTGTTTTCCTTCTAGTATAAACTGTCATGATTATTATTTAATGATGGCAATTGAAGAACTGGTCCCCCCTCAATAGAGGCAGAAGCCCATCTGTTAACTGTGAATCATGCAAATAATGTGGCATCAGAGGCTTCAGAGAGGGGTTTAACTGTTTTGCAGCTCACATTCCCCATGCTCTACCCACCCTGCACTCAGCTTCATGGCTTGGCTGGGAGGATTTGGTCACAAGCCAGGAATTATCTGTTCATATTTTTTGCCTCCTGGGTCCCTTGGCAGTGGAGAGTTGGTCAACACCTGAGTCTACGAGCACTGAGCTCAGACTGAAATGCCATCCTGCACAACAGGGAGCTCCAGCTTAGGGATGGTTCTGCTCAGGAATTACTGATCAATATTTTGGTCACAAGTGCTGCCTGGCAAGCTCAGGTGCTGCCTTTATCACGTGTGGCCGTATCTGAGACGTTCCTCACATCATCTGTGCTGCGGAAGAACCTTTCAGGGGATCAATAGCATTAACCCTACAAGCTGTTCCTGCAGGTGGAAACCTGGGAGAAGCCCACAGGAGTCCAAGGGCTCTTTGCACACAGCTCTGGGTGGGCTGGCAGGGGCTTTGTGGTGACAACATGGCCACTGTCTGAAGAGTGACCACGGACTGATATCAGCAACACTGAGAGCAATGCTGTCCACAGCCAGAGCACAGAGCTGGAGTGGGGAAGTGAGGTGGGAATACAAAACGCATTTCCAGGCTCCATCCGGAATGTCCAGGGGAGAGCAGATAGCACAAAACATGCAAATCCCACACATTTACACACCTCAGGGGCTGGTTTGACACTGAGGCCCTTGCCAAGTGTCCCCTGGGGCACCAGTCCTGCCGTGAGGACGGGAAGGAGAAAATTCCATGAGTGACCCAATTCCCAACAAACGCTATGTTGTCCCCATGGATTATCTGCCCATCATGCAGGGAAACAACCTCATCTCCAGGAGGCCAGTCTGCTTTCCTGTGGCTACAAGGCCCAGGTGGTGTGTTGATCGTGTTTATCATGTTTATTGTGTTTATCGTGTTTATTGTGTTTATTGTGTTTATTGTGTTTATTGTGCAGCCATCAGTCACGTCACAATGCCCTGGTGAGCTCTGGGACAAGCCGGGCTGGGAGGGTTAAAAACAAGAGCCCACTTTCTGTGACTGAAGCACAGTGGCTCACGGTCATCTCTCAGGTTGTATCTTAGCAACTGGCCAGCCCAAACCAAAGGATCAGCACATCTCAAAGTTTCTCCAGACCTGCATGAAGCTCCTGGGTCTAGAATTTGTGCTGAACTCCCTAAAAATAGGCACTGCTGCAAGAACTATACTGCTTCAGGAGAAATAATAATAATATTCCAGACCACGGGCTGGAGAACACAAGATCTGTTTAAAGTTCAATCCCTGCCTCATTTCTCAAGGCATTTTTGCCAAGGTCCACGTGATCCATGTGGGAACTTGATGGAGGGTGGCTGATGTGTACTTGTGGTTTGGATCCTGGTGGAATCTGCTTCCCAGATAGCCCTTGCTCCAAAGGTTGTCCACAGGACCTTGTTCGCTGCCAGCTGGCCCTACCTGAGTCAGCCCACCCTGACTTACCTGGAGCACTGCCAGTCCCTTCTGTGAGTGGTGCTAATGCCATTTGGGGGGCATGCAAAGCCTTCTCCACGAGCTCACTCATAAAAATGAAGCTCAGGGCTGTTCCAGACAGAATTCTGTGCAGAACAATGTAGCCCTTCACTGACAACTGTAAATCAAATTAGAAATGTTCCTAAAAATTAGCAGCAGCATCAGACGACACTGAATTTCTTCAGTCATCTGTGGGAGAATAAGTTTCTATAAATAAACTGAAGCACTGCAATGATGAAGTTCCAAACAAAGCCAAATTGTCAAAACAGCCCCAGAGCCTTTCAAAGCAACAAAACTCTTTCAGTCCAAACACAGGAGCGTTTTCAGACACAGCGTGCTGGACAAAAGGAGGTTCTGTGGGAATGCACAGAGGGAAAGGCACTGGGTGCTGCTGGAGCAGGGGACACATGACCACTGCATTTGCGTAGCACTTTGGGCAGGGAGGGACTAATCATTTTTCCCTTCTCATGAAAAAGAAATGAGAAAGAGAGAAGTCTGTCCATTTGGTTGGGACCTAAGCAAGGAACAAGCCTGAGGCAACTGGCTTTGCTTTCCAGGTTGCCACCCCCTGCACTGCGGTGTTTCCCCCTCAAAGCTGGTGGCAGCTGGACCCATTTCACATGAACCTGAATATTTCTCATATTTTAAATTCCATCCAGTAGAGACTCCTGATTCAAAACCTACCAAAACTCGTTTTAATGTGTTCTGCAAGCCTGTTTGTGGTACAGATCATCTGCCACTCGGTGCTGTGGCTCTAAAGACAAAACGTATTAGAACAAAAACATATTTACAACAGATGCCAGGCTGCCAAGACAAACAGCTGCCCCTTGCTTCAGCAGCTCTCCATTCACTGCAGCTGCACTGCAAGGAATTTTTAAAGACCCAAAATACGGATTTACTGTGTTCATAGGATTCATGAGTTAGGGTAACAGAAGAATCCCTATAGAAACACAAAGATTATACTCACTAACAAACATTCAGAGATTGTGTTTGCTTCTCAAATCCAAATTTCACTCTAAGAATGGTGGGGGACATTATGAGAAAGATGTGTAAAATCACCTGATTAAAAGCTTGAGACACAGGTCAAATACTGCAAGGGAAGGAGTCCAACAAGCTCCCCGGGTTTTTGCCCCCAAATTCCCAGTGGCTGTTTTAAAAAATACATTCACTGGGGTCATATCTCTGAGTATCTCCAAAGGAATTTGTACACCTTCATTGCATGTAACACAAATTTGTCACTGATTGTTCCAAAAATTGACATACTTCTCAACAATTCAGGAATTCAGCAATCATTCAGTCAAGTATTCATCAGCCTCAGCTGGTATAAATCGTGGCAGTATTTAAAATTCATCTGTCATTATTATACCCTGCTACAAAGCAAACAAGAAATCCAAGTGCACCCACCCAGCAAGCAGCAGCTTGGTCCTACAAAAGGGAGAGATAATTTTCCGCAAAATCAACAAAGGGGGGAGAAAAGAGCTGAGCAGAGAAGCTGGATGGCATGGACAGGGAGAGAGCCTTTCATTTCAGCACTGCTCATTAGCATTACATAGCAAGCAAGGATGCGGGGTTTCAACATGTCTGTCTCTTCTGGGTCTCACAAATTCAACCAGCAACGTAATTCCTGCTGAAACAGAGCTCTCACTCGTTTCTTCTTAAATACAAGGACGTGTACCAAGGGTTTGGAGGTGTTGTCAGGTGGTTTGTTGGTAAAGCAGCAATTGTAGCAATTCCAGGGGGGAAATACAGAGTTTTCCTTCTGCTTTATCACTGTACTTTCATTCCTGTGTGCCTAGCAGGGAATGGTGGCATAGACTGCAGTATTGGGGACAGCACTTGATAATACAACAGAAGAAAAATGAAATAAAATCAGCAATCAAAGCTGCCTTTTATGTGTTGGTTTACAGAGAGTTCATCCCTGCACAGAAGCATGGAGGAATTGGGGTTTTTTTTAAGGGACTATGTTTTATTTATCTAAAGAGCGCTGCCTTGTAAAAATACACTGTGCTTGTGAACCCCAGAGACTGAAGAGCCCTCAGAGAGATGGATTTATAATACAACTCTGCATCCCAGGAGGATGAAAGAGCTGTGCAGCTCTGGGTTTCATTACCCTTTGGCCCCTCTGCTCAGGCTGTGGCCAGGGGGAACCAAAGAGGCAAAGCTATTCTAGGAGACAGTTTGGAGATTAAATGTCTCTATTTTGTCACACAGAAAGCTGCAGAAAGAGAGAATTAACTCATCTTTCCCAAACCCCTGTGTGGGACCTACTTTACAGAGGGGAAGCTTGTTTCCAGCACCCCAAACACAGGCCATGGGAGACAATTTGGGAATTCCCACAAGCCCAGAGGTCAGTGTGGGGCTGTGGGCCAGGCCCACCCCAGGAAGGTGCCTCCAGCCCTTGCTGGGGCACAGGGCCACGGGCAGATGAAACACAGTGCTCAGAGCTGCAAACTGCAGGTACTTCATCTCGTGTGCTGGTCACCTCCTCTGCTGGGACTCCTCGAGGGCAGCTGCGATGCAGCCCGGACTGACATCTGTCACAAAACATCCTCACTCGGTCAGCCTGGGAGAGTGAGGAAACGCAGGTCAAAAGGTGTGGCAGTGGGAGGGATCTGCACGGTTTGGGTTTCCACCCAACCCCGGCTCCTTCTGCCTCATTTCTGTGGCATCTCGTCTGCAGATTTGTGCTTCACAAATTCATAAATCGGTGAAAATCAATTTCCCCCGCAACACTGCGGAGTTGTATTCATGCAGTTTCAAGTTACTCAGGGGAGACGGGATCTGTAAACCCAACACAGCCCGTCCCAAACCACCAACCAGCAGGCACAGGCACCAAAATGCATCAAAAGCTCCAGTGCTCGGGGGCTACCCTCAGGGTCTCAGCTGAAAGGTGACATTTGTCCATGCACCAGACAGGAACCCAGCTGGGAGCCCTCCCCGGGTAACCCTCCCCAAGAGGCGCAAAACAAAAGAGAAAACCTTTGCACCTCCAGAACATGAGAGAAGCTGATGAGCTGCCCTCCAGACTCATGGCTCACTCCTCAGTCAGCAGGCAGCGCAGCCTCGCAAGCACGAAAGAGTTAAGCCGAGCCTCGCACAAACTTTGCAGTGAGCTGAGCTCAGAGCCTCCCTCCCTTCCCTCCGTGCCGGCAGCTCGGCTCATCCTCTGCCTGGTGCCTGTCGCTGCCGAGGGAGGGGTCGGGCTGCTTCCACCCCAGCAGCGCAGCTCAGAAGAGAAGGCTCCTCGCCCCCTCCCCTGCTGCCTGCGAAGGAAGGACCTTCAGTGATGATGCTGCTGCTCCGGTGACATCCCGGGATCGGGAGTCAGAGCCATCCCTGCCCGGGAGATCAATAGCAGAGGAGGAAAAGTGCGCTTGGCTGAAAGGACACTGTCCTGACTCCGGCACCGGGGCAGCAAATCCTCTCTGCACGGATCCCTGCAGGTCCTGGGAGATGTTCCCGGAGGAATCACCAGCAAGCTCGTGGTCTGAAGCAGGGACGCTGGTGCCCCGTCCCAACACTGCTGCCTGCTCTGAAAGGTAACCGTGCTTTATTCTCTTCTCCCCCTCAGCACTCTCACACATGTTCAGCACGAGAGCAAAATATCCCCTCTGCCCCGAAAAGAGGAGACACCAGCACCCCCCTGCCACTCTGCCCTCCCTCAGAGCCTCCCTGGAGAAAATGCAAGCCATGCACGGAATTGAGAGTTTTGATGTTTTCTTTGCATTTCTTCAGTGCTGATATTTCCCTGTAAAGGTGACCTAGAGAGAACACACGTGGTGCTGTGTGTTCAAACCCAAACCATCCTGTACTTGCCTGCCAGATCAGTGCACTTGAAGAAGCTACACAAGTAATTATTCTATTTTGTCCCAATTCCCTGTTTGTAAGGGCCAGAGTGGGTGGAAAAGCAAAGGGGAACTCGGGAAAGTTGCCGGCGCTTCCAGAGACGCTGTGCTGGCGAGTGGTGCTCACACTGGACATGGGAGTAGGAGGAAGCAGGTGGGCAAGACAAAAACATTTACTGCAGCTGCAGGATCGGTTTGTATTGTCTGTCTGTGCTGTTTGGGGGAAAATCTGTCTTTCTGCTCCCCTGTGACCTCCAAATGTGCAGATTAGAGTAACGCAGGCTTCATAAACACTCCCCAGACCTGAGGCTCCTCACACCCTGATAGCTGCAGTGGGAGGCTGGTAATGGCAGTGCCCATGAAGTTTTGGCTGATGAATTTCCTGGCTCAGCGACACACTCTGAAAAGAAACCCGTCTCTTGTTGTGTATGAAGGTTTCTATTTTCATTACAGATTTTTATTAAATGCAATGTGTTGGGTTTGGGTTTGGGTGTTTTTTTTTAATCCCTGATTAAAAACAACCACAAACTGATAAAAAAACCCCAAGCGTCTGCTTGGAATCAGTCTGCACCCACTGAGCACCAGTGATCACTCAGAACTGGAGCATTGTTCAGCCAGAGAATGACTAAAGCTTGAAAACTGAGCTCACAGGGAATGTTCCTGTGTCCATGAACTTGAGGGCTCCTCATGGTAACCAGTGAGGTTCTGCCTCCTCCAGTCTGAGTCACACACGGTTAGAGTCTGACCTGCTTTACACACAGAATTATTGTGTACCACTTTTTTTCACATCCTGTTGGTGTCTACAGTCATTCAGCTTCTATTCCTTAAAGGGGAGCGTACAAAATGTAAATCTACTGGTACCCAAAGAGATGTGCTCAATGGGATAATTGGTAGATTGCAAAGCAAAAAAATCTTTGGGGTTGCCTGGAGCTATTGAATTATTTCTGGCTCATTTCTGGACAAGATGCAGTTAATGTTGCAGCTTTCAATAGTCTGAATAGTTGATTGCTCCTGACAAATCTATAGTTGAGCCTAAAAAAAACCCGGAACAGTGCCAGCTCCCCATTGCTAATACTTCTTACTATTAATTTGCTCCTTGTATCAATAAATGCCCAGCTGAGCTTTTACTAATTCAACATCTTGGTTTGTAGTTAATTATTGAACTTCAGACTAATGTCCTTGGCATTCTGCAGTCTAATTTTATGAAGGATATAAAGCCATTAGGCTCTCTGCTCGTTAAGGAGAGAAACCAGCTCTGGCTTTTTCTCTCGGTAACGGAGCAGATGGGATGGGCAAAGACATTGCTCTGTGCTTTAACTCACACAAGTGTCAGATTCCACACTGGTTGCACTTCATTATCAGCAGAGAAATCATATTGTAAGAACAGAAGTTTAATACAGTCAGTTACCTTCACACCCTCCGTTTCCCACCTGCTGTGTAACATGAGAATATTCTTCACAGGGGAAGAATTTCCATTTATAGATTCCAAGTGTGAAAATCACAGTTATTGCCCTGTAATTGAGAGCAAAAGGGCCTGGCTGCCCTCCCCACACCTCTGCATCAGCACCAAGCCCTCTGCCAGAATAACTGGCTCCAGAGGGGTTGGGTCAGCCCCTGGAAAAACACTGAGCTTGCCCACAGCCTCCCACACAGAGCACAGCTCAGAGTCCACTGCCCACACAGGGACTGCACAAGTCAAATCCCCAGGTCATCTTTTCAATCAGCAATTTGGGCTCAGTTTATTACTGAGCAGGATCCCTAAAGCAGGTGTTTGTTATCTCAGATGCTTTGGTACTGAGGAAGGAGCTGGGAGGTAAAGCGTAGAAAAGCCCCCGTGTCCCTTCCCCAAAAACTCAGCAGCTCAGATGTTTCCCCATCACATGAGCCAAAGCAGGGCTTTCTTGCTTGTAGTGAAAGCCTGAGGCCCCTGAAAGTCAAAATATTTCGCAGCAATATCTCATTCAGGTGAAATGTCACGTGTCAGAGCTTTTATCATACTGACCTAATCATTTATCCTGATTATCATAGTACATTACCATGTTAGTATTACTCTATTTACGTCTTGTGTAGGTTCATAGGTAGTGGACATTATAAATGATTGCACCACTTTGTTTCAGCGCTTTCATTTTTTTTCAGCTAAAACCAACATTCTGGTCTTATCAGAGCAGAACATGATGCTTTTGGATGCACCATTTACAGTGAAATTTCAGCATTTTCATTTTCTGCTTCCAGCTGGGAGAACTGAAACTGCTAAAACGTTAAGATTCCCCCAATTTCTAGTAAGTTCTGCTGCCAGGAGGTGAGGGAGGTGTCAGATCCTGCAGCAGAGTTGCTCCAGGGGGACAGGTAAGGCTCTGGGCACCTGCGAGGTGCACCCAGCCTCAGAAAAAGAGGGTCCTGATACACAATGAATGAGACACATGGTGAAAAACACTGATTGGATTCATATTTTCCTTTCCTCCCTGACATCTGATTCCACAGACTGTGGGGCCTTCTTGTACCCATAAATAATGTAAGTGTTACCAGAGGAGACATTAACAATTAGATTTGTGTGGTGTTTCTTCTAAAATTAAGTAGTCAGTGCTTCTCCTCATCTCAAGGTGTCTCACAGGAGCATGACAGGGATTTTCTTATCTATTTGTTCTAAAGATACCACACAGAGGCTAGGCTATTTTGGTACCTGGTATCATTTCTCTCTCTGACTTTTTTCCTTTTAGAAAGCCGACTTTTTGACCGTTCCTAATGAGGAGCTCAGAACTCCACACTCCTTAAGCAAGTACCAATAGCCCTGAATTAGGAGAGAAGAGATCCCCCAGAAGTCTGGCAAAGCAGAAAACAACCTTCCCCAGCTCACCCAAGGATAAACCACCTGCTGTGGGAGAAGCTGGCAGAAA
Organism: Mystacornis crossleyi; assembly: GCA_013400655.1. Taxonomy (NCBI): domain Eukaryota; kingdom Metazoa; phylum Chordata; class Aves; order Passeriformes; family Timaliidae; genus Mystacornis; species Mystacornis crossleyi. Next base: position 13,645 of record VYZQ01050145.1, read on the forward strand.
GCTGATTGCTCGGTCTGCCTGGAAAAACAACACTTGCAAAGACCAAAGCTGTGCAAACCTTTGCAGCCCAGCTCGAGAGAAAGACCAAAGCTCTTCGCCTGCCAGAGGAGGTGACCTACCAAAAGGAGGCCCGAAGTATTTTCAGGACGAAATAAAAGCCAGAAGGAGGTGTAAAGCTCAAGTGTGATGCTTGTTGTCGTTATGACAGCAACGTGCAAAATGGTTCTCCAAGGCCTGTCCCTCGCAGGCTGCTCAACTGTGTGAACAGCAGCCTCGACAGCGAGAGATGGAGCATCTCTGCTGAAGCCATCATGCCATCTGTGCTAAGTTTCCTCTCCTGACCTCCTTTGTGAGTCTGGTGAGGGGAGACAGGAGATCTGAAGGTAAGTAGGGAAAATGGACCAAAGCTGACAGAGAGCAATGACTGAGATTTATTTCAAGTTCCGTGGAAACCTGACTGGCCGCGTCCACCTTCCAACTCTGGCTACTGAAGTAGACACGACGGCGGACAAATATTCCGGCCTCTATGTGTACGTGGGATTGTTCCTGACCCTCCTGGCTATCCTCCTGATCCTGCTGTTCTCCATGCTCCTGCGCCTGAAGCACGTTGTCTCCCCCATCGCCTCCCCAGAGAGCACGGAGAACGCGCAGCAGTTCACAGACGTGGAAATGCACAGCAGGATCCCCACCACTTAGGGAGCCCAAAGCAAAGAGGGCTCCGTGCTTGGGAAAGGTGTTTTGTTCAGCCAAAGGGGGTGGAAAGACGCTCTGGCTGCTGTTGAGCCCCACGACTTCTTGCAGAACCCCCAGCAGCATCGGGAGAGTGTCACTGGCTGCTGGCACTACAGGCAGCACGTGTGCAACAGCTTCCATAAAACTGCAGAAAGCTACTGCTGTCAGGGAAGGCTCACATCCCTCTAAAAACCTTGCAGAAAATGGGAAAAGCTGCAGCAATGACAGCCAAAAACCCAGAGACCCATAAGAAAATGTGTCCCGGAGCCTTCTGTTTGCTGACCTCTCTCTCTGAATCAACAAAGTGAAGTGGTGTCAGTGGGAAGAGCCCACAGGGCACACACAGAAATTATCAGCAGCTTGAAAATTCTCAGGCATTTCTCCCAGTCAAGGAGGAAAATTGCTTTTTTTTCCCCACTTGAATGGCATTTACACAATGGAGTTTTGGAAGTATAGAAATGTTTCATCATCTGCTGGAACTACATCTTTCTGACATTAGAACCCATTTAGTTGCACTCTAGATATCAAAAAGAGACAGAACTTTAAAAGAGGAAAGAAAATAAAGCCAAAGTTTAATCAAGGTTTAAAATTAAAAGAAAGCAGCAGCAGGAAATGAGATAAAAAAACCTTAAAAGACATTCTACCTCTTCCTTCATCCTCCTTTACATTAACTGAGCTGAATACAAACATTTTTATGCCTTTTAGGCTCCCCAGTATCACTCAGTAATTAAAATGCAGTGTGAGTTTTGGGAGCCCAATTGACATGCTCTCCGAACAGACTCAAATTCACAATAACATGTTTTCTCATATCCATATTGGGTTTTCTTCCTCAAAAGACAGAAAAGTTCTTCCAAAGTTTTTCATTTGTTTTCCTCCAAAGAAAGCGGAGGAAATGCCAGGGCCTGGCACTGCAATAAGGAATGGTGGGAACAGCTTTGGACACAGACTAATAGGGAACATGCAGATGGAAAATAAACTCACCCAGCATTGAAAGATATGATTGGATTCAAATATCCTGGTGGAATCTCATGGGGGAAAGAAATGTTTATTTAAATTTATGGAACAACAATCTGACCCAGTCCTGTGAGTGACGTACAGAGGTAGGCTTTGCTTCTGTGGATGGAAAAGAAGGAACCAAATCTGGCAAATCCCTCCTGAGAGAGCCACTGCCTCTCACAGAAAAACCTTCAGGGAATTGTTTCAGCCACATCTCTAAAGGGCAGGTATCTCACACAGCTTATCCACATTATTACAGTCTAAATAGTTTAGCAATAAAATCTCCTGGATGCTTTCCACATGTACATGCACTCTTATTTGCCAATTCTCCTCTCTCCAAGGGCTTGGAAAGTGTAAAGTCCTCACACATACCCAGTGCAAAATTAGAGAAGGTGCTGTCACACGGACTTGTGAGAGCAGCACGAAATTGTTCTTCAAATGCTTTGTGTACCACAGGTTTTTTGCTTACCTTTAAAGGTCTGGGTGAGCTGTTTGGACCAGGAATGTGGCTTTTACAGATGGCTGGCAGGGGGGAAGCAGAATGACAAGTAACATCCACACTGGATACAGAGGATCCATGGGCAGGACCAGAGTTACTTCTCACTGATGTATTAAGTACAAAACCATTCAAACATTGCTTCCTTGTACTGAATAACTCCTTTTTACTTCATTAATCCCCACATCTGGGAATCACAGAATCCCAGAATGGTTTGGGTTAGAAAGGACCTTAAAGATCATCTCATTCCACCCCCTGCCATGGGCAGGGACACCTCCTGCTATCCCAGGGTGCTCCAAGCCCCGTCCAGCCTGGCCTGGGACAGCGAACCACAACAGTGATTGTGTGAGGGAATACAGAAAAAATTTCACTCAGCAGCGTCTCCCCACGCCATGCTTGGTTGTGTTTCACTGGAAAAATGGCAGGAGGCAGGTTACCCTCTATGGGGACGACACGAGGCAGGACGGTGGCTTCACACCCCATCTAAAGATTGGCTCCTCGAGGAGAGCTGCTCTTGCACGAGAGCCAGAATTTTGTGTGATGATCTGGATATTAATCCAGCTAAGACAGATGGCTATTGAGTTAGTCAACGACATTTAAAATTAACAAAAATCTACACAGCTCAAGTTGGCTTGGTATGTGTCATTCATTGAGGCATCAGGAGGCAGCCTAGCCCAGGCTCACAATCTGATCTACCCTGTAAAACGTCTCCATTCAAAAGCTACAGTTTACCTAGACCAGAAATGTTCTCATACATTAAATCAGCAACTAAACCACCTTAGCTTCCCAGCACAACTACCTGCAGAAAAGCCTTGTATCCCAGAGTCTGTGGGACAGACTCAGCTTTTATTGACAGACTTTTATTCATGTAAAATATCAGACCTACTAATGGAAAATGACAGTATCAGAATCTGAGTTGGGACCCAAATTCGGATTGCTCTGATCTCAGCCAAAATGGCTCCCAAGGTACGTGTCAGGACTGAGCTTCTTTCCATCACACCAAAGAATGTTAATTCAGAAGAGTCTCACAACATTTTAAAACTTATTCGGTAAATATCCTTTAAATAAATGAGTAATCACTTTATATATCAGACGGTATCTTTGGGCAGATTGTGTGTTTTTATACAGTTCTCTTACAGAAGGCAGCCCTATCTTCTCACACAAAAAGGACAAGTTTTCCTTTCTAAAGCTTCATTTCACATAAAGTCTCTGTCCCACTTGACACACCTGCAGCCCCAGTGGCACTCAGGGTGCCTCATTTGTCTGGACAATGCCAGTACATTTTAAAGCCTTTCCCACTGAGAAGTGGAAGAATGCCTTTCCCCTCTCTTCATTATCATTTGCAGCGTCCAGGACCTGAGGGATGTCTCTGGGAAACGAGACTGTTGGGATGTGTTGAGCTGTTTGGCGAGTGGCCTCTAGTGGAGTTTGGCATTCTTTGGCTTTAGGAAGTGGTTATTGCAAGTTTTGCATGTCTTTGCTGGATCTTGGAGCCCTGCAGGTCTCACAGCCATACCCTTCCCCTCCAGCAGGCTGTTTCCTTCCCACTTGTCCATCTGCTAGAGAAAATAGGAGTTTTTACAAAAATAAAGAGGCTTAGTGCTATCAGTGGTGAGTCGCTGCCTGCTCTGTACGTTCCCACCCGTGGATCTGGAACACCAGCTCACCTACAGGCTCAGGTGGTGCCACTGTTCCAAACCAGGCCACAGGGAGTGTCTGGGCAAGAAAAGCTGCTACCAGTCTGTGGGAGTATTACTCGAACCAGCACGGTTTGCCCCCATCCTTAGTGCCATCTCCAACCCTGGAAAACTGAGTATTGAGTAAATTCCTCACCTCCTCCGTGCCCTGCCTGCGGGGGAAGACAGCCACCTGTTGTTCTGAAGGAGCAGCCCCTTGTGGGTGGGACTGTGAAGCCAGAGCGAGCCTCCTCTCATCAAACAACCAGCAGCGCTCCCAAATCTCCAGGGTTCTTCGTCTGGGAGCTGTCAGGAGTATGGTGTGACTCCCCAACCCAGACAGGATTAATCCTTGAGTAATCTCACCCACATGATTTCCATCCACAAGCATGCATTTCTGTATGAACACACCCTTAAGTATCAAGCAGAAAGGGCTGATATGTAGAATATGTTCCTTCTCTATGTCAGAATAAACATTTATTTTCATATCCTTGCAGGGCTGCAGAGAAAAATGTGATTTTGCAAACAGCACAACTCAGCAGAGGATCAACCCTGATCCTTGATCCTTCCCAAAGGACCTTTTTCGATTTTACTTGAAAAAGAAATAAAAAATTTTCAAAACCCCAAAACTATGTGAAGCCACACATCCATTTAACTGTCAGCACTAATGACAGCTTAGCTGTATGACTTGTCCTCACTAGGAACTTACATATCCTCACGTGTCCTCACCCTGCAGTCTCTGATGAGGTAACTGCTTATGAGGGAAGAGCCCAGGTGAGGGCAGCCAGACAGCTCCAGCTTTAGAGCAGGTTTGGAGAGCAGGGGACACACGGACAACTCCTCTGCTGGCAGCTAATGCTGCAAGTCACCTGATTTCCTACAGGTTAGGGAGCAAGGGAGGTGAAATTATGGAATAGTTGTACTTTTTTTCGAAGAAGATCCAACTTGGTGTTGTGTCTGCACTTCAGCTTAATTCTGGTATGGACAGGAAGTTTGTTCACAGTTTATTCATGTGTCTTTCAAAAAACGTGCAGTTGTACAATGACATTCATGGCTAGAAATTCAGATGGGGATATACTTGGAAAGGGGAAATCCCAAACAGTGTTTTGTTGGTTCATGAGCTGTAGACTCGATTGCTGACATGGTGGTAGAAAAATAAACCTGGAGATGGTGAAGTCTGCTCAGTCTTTGCAGTGGGCTCAAAAAAAGACTACACAGACTGTTAAGTAAAAAGGATAAATGCTTGTGGATTGGGGAAGGTATTTTCAGTTATGGTTCCTGACACAGATTTCACATTTGTTCACAAAAAGGAACTGCATGTTATACATTCCATCTGCCCAGAGCCCTGCCCCATAAAGCCCTCTGGGGTCCTCATCATCCTCAGGCTTTTCCAGAAGGTTGTGAAGTTCCAGCAAGAGTAAGAGCAGTCTTCAGTTCCTGGTGTTCATTCTGTGGGCACAGATATCAAAATAAAGCCTGAAAAAACCACAATGATAATCTGGTTTCTTGTACACTTGCTCTCCAGAATGTGATATATGAACATTTCCTCCTCAGTCCTTTCATTATCAAGAATAGTTAAAGTCTCATTTAAGATGACTGATGTTAAGAGTGAAAAAATAAACTGAATTTGAATTTTGATGGATTGGATTTTTCAAAGGTACTTAGAATTTCTTCAGCTGAAGGCAAAAAGAATTTGTCCAGCTGTAGTCAAAGCTAAGTTGTGAAAGCAGATCTGGCTGCAAGAGGGAAAGGTCTGTGCAATTCATATGTAATTAATAAATAACCCATCTTATACTCCCACCTGCATTTCATGGCTATGTAAACTTGTCAAACAAATGATGAATAATTCAAAAGACCTTCTCCTCCCTTCCTTCTCCTCTAGATTTATTAATCCATTTTCAAAGTATAATTTGATCAAGCTAATAGCCACAGACTTCCTAAGCTGACTCTCTCTGCATTAATTCTCTCTGCATGGCCATAGTCCTCCTCTCACAGCACCATTTAATAAAAATCAATTACAAGACAACAAAAGGCACCTGAAAGCCAAATGAGAGCTCAGCAACACTCTTTGATGCTTGAAATCTGTTCTTCTCTGCAAGCAAGAAATTCATCTCATTTAAGCTGGGCTGTTGTCCTGAAGCCAGTTCCTCCTTGAGTCCTCAAACACTGGCACCACAATAGCTACTGGACGAAGTTTATTTATGTAGTTTCATGAAAAAACAAAACAAAACAAAACACATCTCTACCAACAGTGCTGAAGGATCAAGCCGGACCTGCCTGGGATATTTCTGTGTACCCCCCAGGTGTAAGCAAACGACAGGCAGAGAAGCTCTTCCCGACAGTGCAGGGGAGATTTGGAAGCAAACTGGCCCTGGGCTACCCTTTGAACTGCGGACAAGCAAATGGGCACTGGGACACTCCTTACAGGACAGCACAAAGCCACGAGCTGGATTTGAGTGTACCACAGGCTTTGGCATCCTCCAGCCTCCCATTATTCTTCCCATATCAGAATCCTGTCTTTGGCCCAGAACTCACAAGGGGGGGTTTCCAGTTTACTCCTTATGCCTCAGCAATCCTAATTCAAACTAATTCATGCTCTCAGCAGTTACCATGCAGCACTTTTTGTGATATTATTCCATAATCTTTAGGTTATAAGGACGTGTCCAAGTTGCTGTGGCATGACCAGGACATAATGCCCCAGGAAGCTCAAATCTGGGCCAGGGCGACATTGCTGCAGTAGACTCAGTGGCAAATCTTACAGCTTGTCACTGCAGAATCAAACTGACATGGATTTGCTGTTGTTCACAAATTTTTCATGCTTTCACACCTCGGAAAAGCTCTGAACAGCCCTTTCAGCACTGACTCTGTCAGGATGGGAACACCACGCCAGTTTGCACTTCATGTTGGCACCTAGAGAGGAAGAAATGTGACTTCTCGTTGTTGTTGTTTGTGTCCAACAAAACAGAGGAAAGCAGGAAGCATCCTGAATGCACCTGGTTTGGGCTAATGCTGTGCGGAATTTCCAAGGTGTTCATTGTTTCAGAGCATAACCACCACTGAAGGGATGGGTAACATAACCACAGCACAGCAATCGTCTCCATATGCACTTCTGCAAGCTTCCCAGGAAGAAAGAAACCCCTGGGATCAGAGTGCTGAGGCTGCTTTTCCTTTGTTTGACTTTTGCTGGTACCTGTCCATCAATTTACCATAGACATATCATTGCTCTGCTGACCTGCTTCCCTCCACTCACCCTGCTCAGATGAATAATAATTTGCTGCAAAGCAATTTGGAAAAGAAATGCTGACAGACTGAATGTATACTTATCCTGGGTGAGATTTCGTTCTACTTCCACTTTTTCAATGAATTTTGCTGGCTTAGAATTCTTAAAACATCCCCAAAAGGAAACTCCTTTAGCGGAAATTCAGTGTCTGCAAGGCCCATGCTGGATGACAGCAGTGACAAAGAGATTAGGAAAAGCTGATCGTGCTTTGAGGTAGTGGGATGTCTTGAAGGCCTTTCTCTGGAAAGCTGCCTTCCACATCCACGAGCAAGTCACAGTTCAGATATAAAGCTTGTAGACAACACCTTTACATTTGATGTCACTTCTGCCACTAAAAGCTCAGATAAGCCTTTCCATCTTATGAATACTGATTAGCTCAGCATCGTTGCCTCTTTTTTTAAAATTATCCTTCTGAAGAAACTTGAGAACACAAGGATTATTCACACCTCAAGAGCAGGGGACAGAGCAAGATCCTTATCATGAGAACTTTAGGTCAGAGTGTGCAGTTTATGCAGGCACACAAGTAGCCACGACACAGAGAATATTAATCCATATGAGGGGTGCGCAAGGCCAAGGAAGGGCTGTTGTGGACAGACGTGTGGCTGTAGCTTCCTCCTGCTGCTGTACTCATGATCCAGCCGAATCCAAGCACAACAGCCACACGGTAACCACGGGAATGAATCACAGCAGAGTGCCAGTGACGTTCACAGAAGGTAAAAACACACCTTAGGATACATCGGAGGAAAAGACCAGGCATTTGTCACTGTGGAGCAATGTGACCTCCCTCGCAGCAGGCAGCAGACGCTGAGAAAGCAGCAACAGCCCAACCAAATGCAGGAGTCAAAGCTGCACTGCCAGCCCAGGACCCGGGAACGCAGACAGACAATCACTCTGCTGTTTCGAGGTACGACCGGCTTTGAAAAGTTTCTTTGGACAAGCAGCCCCTTCCACTGAGGTCGGGCACAGCAAATGCAGCTTGGCTGTGCCCAGTTTGCCTCGGGGCACATTCCATGTGCTGCTGCTTCCATTTACCTGTGCACATCACAGCCACTCACAGGAGAACACGGGAAACTGATAGCAAGGAATTGCCTCAATAAAACCTTTGAATGGAATTTAAAGGTAAAATGAGGAGAAAACAACCAGCTTTCCCTGGACCGCTGCTCCATGGTTTGAGTTCAGTGTTATTGAAGCAGGAAGATCTGAGAGTTGCTAGGTTTTGTCTAACAGAGATTTTGTCTTTCTGGATGTAGAAATTCTCTCAGTGGTTTCCTTGAAGGAAAGACAAACATGACAAACAAACATCTCTACAGCCAGGAAGCCGTGAGAGCTGTTGTCACTCCCTCAGGTGATTAGATCCAGCTCTACCAGGTTTTCACCTCCCAAGGTATCATCTTTCAGCAGTAATCATCATTTGATTTGGGTTTTTTTAGCAGACCAATCTGTAAATAAATGCAGTCTTCCTCTGGGAAAGGCTGTTTATTCTTCCTTGTAAGTGAGTCTGAAAAATCTTTCATTCAGTGTTATAAAGTACAAAAATATATTGCATTCTATTGAAGGAAAATAAGAGTTTGGATTCAATATCACCAGACAGCTGGGGAAGGCAATTTCAAACTTAAACATTGCCTCTTTATTTAATACTGCTGGTTTTAAACTCATAAGAGAACGTCAGGCAAAATAAAATATGTGTATGTGGAGTTTTCATCCCCGAGTGACCACAGCCTAATCTTTGTCGTTCTCATCTACAGCCATCCTCTGCTGGGGCAAAGCAGCAGCTCTTCTCTCTGCTGACTTTTTTTGTCACTCAGGAGTCTTTTGAACAACCCTCAGCAGGGCTTCGCAGCTTAGGGAAACATCTCAGATCTGCAGAAATCCAATCAAATCAGTGTCGGAACTTGGGCTGAAGAATAGGGCTGCGAGTGAGGAAATCTGAGGTTTTTCCCTTCTGACCACAGGCAAACCATTTTGGGATGTAACATCCCTGGTGACAGAACTACTGGTCTCATTGTCTCAGAACTTCTTAGTGGAGTAGAACAAGTTTTCAGCCATTTTCTTCCTCCCTAGTCCAACAGTATTCCTGGAGTGTATGTCAATCGATCCATCAGCAATCAGACAGGAACGCTTCATAGATCAGTCATTTGATTTAGTACAAGCCTAGATGAAGTATGAGAGTTTATACGAACTATGACACATTCCCTCTTTGTCGCCCAGGCTAGCCTTTCATGTTTTTCTGGGATTTTTTTGTTTTGTTTCCTTTATTTTTCCGTGGTAAGTGGCTGGCGCAGGCTCTCTTTATCTATTGCAAAATTCATTATAATTGGAGTACTTCAAGATTTTTAGCATTTCTAGGGGGAATTAGTTCTTTGTAGAAGAAGGGTTTCTCCATTGTGGGATTCATACCATAATTAGACAAAATGATGGGCTAAATCCCAGGGGAAAAAATGCACTGTAATTGGTGTTCATTTTTGTTACATAAACCCATGGAGATCATGCTGGTTCCTCCTACTGCAGCCACTTCTGAAGCACAGAGTTCAATTTAAAACTGATGTATCATTATTACCTAGAACCCACAAATATCTTCAAGACTTTCATCGGAGTCTGACGTGAACCTTCTTCCTCTGAGCAAAATAAAACACCCCAAAGAAGATTTAAGACCAGTCTAAGGCATCTGCATTACCTAATCTCAGAAGCCACAGATTACAACCAGCCATGCTTTGCCTCGTGTTTGTTCAGGCATCCTTGAAGTCAGAACAGAAATACCTGGCACGGCACAGATCATATTTGTATGTCAAATAAGGCACACAGAAGAATTTCTTCCAGCCTGCACAGCACCTGGGACAAGAAAATAGCTGATGACAACCACAGAACAAAGGTACCAACCCCCAAGTACAGATTTTATTGAGTGCCAGATCTTATGGAAGATAAACAAAAATATTTAAATGTGTTTACTGCATCTAACAAATCCTTAATGAGGATGGTTGTTATTAAGAATTAACCAAATATTTGTAATTTGCTTTTTAGGTGAAAACTACCAGTGTCACAAATCTTTGCTCTTACCTTGCTGATTTCAGAAAACACAGGATGTTCACAATTAAGCCAAGTCACATCAACCCCAAACGTATTTTTACAGAGGAACAAACCAGTGCTCTGTGTATATGCAACTCCTCCAGCTAATTAGCACCTTGGGGTAGGTTGTTCATAAACAGAGAACAGTAAGGGGCCACTATATCCCAGCAGTACCTTGTGTAATACCAAGCTCAGAATCAATGAAGATTTTACTTGAATCCTCACCAAGTCACCACCTCACAAAATAAAAAATAAAAAATAAAATTCCAAGTTCAGAGAAACCAAAGGGAATGATTTTACCTATGATGACAGAAATCTAAGGCCCTGGAGGGACATGGGACACTGCTTCAGAAGACATTTCCTTTTGATCTTAGGCATGAATCATTTCTTTAATATCAAGCTCATTACCTTTGGGAAAATTAATTTATTTTACTAGTTATGCCAGAAGTGTCAACATATAACTGTGGGTGCTGCCAGGCAATTACATCCCTTTGATAAGGGACAGAAAAGGAACATTATTTGCCTCGTGGCAAAGACACTGGGTCAAGTTCAGCCCTGTCTGACAGCAACCTGATGCTGTTCTGCACAACAGTGGCCCAGCAGCCTGCAAGTGTCCTCAGTCCAGGTTCTGATGGCCGCTGCCCATACCCACACTGAAAGCTCCGAGCCATTACCAAAAGGATTAAACGTGGACCATGCTGGCAAGTGTGAAGAGTTTTTCAACCTTAATAGTTCCACCTTCCAAGCAAGGCACATAAAGCTGACCTGTCTGTACATCTGCCATGTTTCACCCCACTTTTGGACAGGTTTAAGGCTTCAGTCTACCCTCAGCCATCAGTCCAATCTGTGATATGCTCACAAATCAGACAAACCAAAAGCAAGGCCCCTCGTTTGGACGGATTTAACCATGAATCACCATTTTAAGATGGCACAGTGACAAGAACAGTGCTTTGTACTGTGCCGCTAACAGGAAACACTGGTACACAAAGCCTCGTGGAATGAACACAAACATTCAGCAGCTGAACAGCTCTTGCTTTCAGCAGGGAAAGGGAGAGGCAGGATCACTGTGCATGGAAGTACAGGTGGCCATGCATAAGCGTGCTACAGGGGCAAGCAAATAGGACTATCCTGAATTCACCTTTCTCTACAGGCAAGATAATATAAAACAGTCTTGTTTTGACGTTAGTGCATGCAGCAATAATGGCTCCCCCAAATGTAACACTGAGCTCTCATCTAGATCTAAGCCAGTTCAGTCAAACCTGGGATGAATCTGGTCCAGTATTTCCCAGCGAGTTGTAGAATGACAATTTATTTTAAACAGCTTAATGTTATCCTGGAATTATGACACAAGAAATCCTGAAAGAAGATTCACCAGTATAGGCTGATATCTAAATAAGAGGATATATTTGTAAAGAACACAGGCACACACACTCAAATCAGGTTTCCAGTTGTAAGTATGACTTTAGATCTCTCTTATATGTCTCTCTTACGTCTCTCTTACATGTCTCATATATCCCTAGAACATTAAAAAAATGAAAGCCACAGTTTTTCATCTTTGTGAACTTCATTGCATACCATTAACCTCCTGGTTTGCCTCTGCATAAAATATTTCTAGCATTTCTGGTGATAAAAAGAAGGCCATAAACAGGAAATGCATGCAAAGATGTTTCTGGCATTGATTCTTCTCAGAATATGTTGTACATCATGCACACAAAAAAAAAAAAAACAAAAACGGTGGCCCAGAGCTATTAAAGAATCTCCAAGCTGAGCTCAGTGGTTTGGCTGAGTATCTCGAGGCTGCTGTGATCCCTAATATCTAATGGAAACTAGACTGCTGGTAAATAATAAGCTATCATCTTATTAGCACAAACAAACAGGAGAGAGAAACGAATCATGACTGTCACTGCTTTTAACAGCCCTACTGCTGTTGCAAAGGCTCGGCAATGATGCAGAGGGCACAGTTCCTCTGAACAAGACTGGCTGCAAACAGGCAGGCTCAGTCCCAGAAACATCACCCGACTTTCAGACCTTGAGTGGATCTGCGTTGGCTCTGACTGTTGATCGGCTGGGAAGTGACCCCCAAGTGCTTTCACTGTTTCATTTTGGTTCTGAGAGCCGGCTTGGGAATTAAAAACAGGCATTGCAAATGGGAAGATGCTAATGCTATGCAGAAAAGATGGAGCAAAACGGAGCCTGCAGGCTGGGTGCCCTCACTGCAGCGACGGCAGGCAGCCCTCTCCTGGTATAAACACCACTGCTCTCGTCTGCCCAACACCCCTTTGCTTTTCCGGCAGAATTAGAGCAGCTTTTCACTAACTGTAGGGCATATTCAGCAAGTCTGCATATTGGCAAAATCCATTTACTTCATCAGTGGACTGACTTAGGTGTCCCTGAATACTTCTGGAGAACAATTCAAACTGTCTACATAACCTGCTGCTGTCTCGAGCCAGCTGCTGGAGAACTGCAGGCAAATGAACAGAAGTGAAATTTAGTCTGAGTTCACATAGGGTTCACCACCTCACCTATTTTTATGCTGCTTGGCAAACAGAGATATTTTTATGTATTTGTATAATTGGGACTGTCTGCGAAAAGGAATTTGGCTCACTTGGAGTCCCTTCCTAAAGATCTAAAACTGTTGGTTTACTTGAGCATAATATTCTAATTTCCTTCAAAAATACACATCAAAAAGAATAATTGAAACACGAATTCCATCTCAGTGCTTGTAAAAATGCATGCAAGGCACCTCAGGATTTGATTATATTTGCACCGGCACAAGCTGCCCTCAGAGAACAAAGCTCAATTGATTTCAGGGAGTCTGATTTGCCTGGGTGAAAATGAATTTTTAATAGATTTGGTTGTCAGAGGGATTATGCAGGAGAATGAAGGGGCAGGGTGTTCACACGGTGGGCTGCTGTGGAGGTGTTTGCTGGTGGCCAGTGGGCAGGAATGGAGCTGTGGGTTTTCCACAGGCAGCCAGGAGCAGTGCCAGGCTGTCACGGGAGGAGAACCCCGGGGGAGCTGAGGGGACCAGGAGACATCACCACACCGAGCCTGCCTCGCAACACACCTCAGACCCCTTCCCACCTCTGCACACTGGCCTGGTTTGCCACCACTCTTCAGATTCTTTCCTTTCATGTCCCAATAACCCAAACACTACTGAGAATTGCCAGCTTTGAGAAATTTTATTTGCTATGAAGCCCATTTTCTGGTTCCTTAAGGTGAGCATTTCATTCATGACAGAAAACAGGCAGAGGCCTCGAGCATCAGTAAGAATCCAGCTCAAGGGCTGGTACAAAGCAGCTGAGCCACAGTGCCTGTAACAAGGACTGAAACACAGCACGTGCTGTATCCCAGCGCAGAGATGCCCTCCTGTTCACGTGAGAGCAAAGGCCAGCAGCACTCTATTTTCATAAATGAGTAAGCTCTGAGCTTCCTGAACCTCAGGACCCCATGAAACATGACATTGTTTAAAAACAAAGCAAAACAGGAGTAACAAACAGATACATAGTTATAGATCTCTAACAAATATTGTTCGTGTGTTAGTCTTCGGGGCCTTAAGAGTCACTGAGTGGTTTTCTGTCTTCTCTTCAGAAACATAAGGCCTTAAAAACTATGATTCCATAATTCCAGAAACAGGGGTTCCAAGGACACCATTAAACGTGGCAAAAGTCAGAAAAATCCATGAGAGTTTTCAGATGGTGGACACTCATTCTGGCTAAGCCACAGCCTCCTCTTCCACTCCACATGAGAGATTTAATCAGCAGAGTTCCTCCGGGTGCTTCCGTGTCTGTCTTCTGCCAGTCAGCCCCGAGGAGGAGGGGATCCGACACCTGCCTGTCTCCAGCCAGTCTGAGCCTTTGTGTATCCACCTGCCAATCCAGCTGCTAATAACAAGCCCACAAAGAGACAATCCAAAGGATGTAGAAATGTTGTGATGAAGTATTTCAAAGTAGACTATTGACATTTGCCTGACTAATGCTACTTTGTTATTTTCCCAGACCAAGCATCTCTGAATCACGGTAATATGAAGGAATTATTCCCCAAAAGATCCTCCATCTGATTTTCAAAGCTCTCTTCAGTAGCAAATATATAACCCTCACAGGTACAGCACTACATCTCAATGAGAGAGGGAAAGGAAGCAAATATTTTTTCAGTTCAAATTTATATAAAGCAAATCAGAAACAGAAGCAGGACTATCTTTACTCTTTTTGCACATTTATAAACATATAAAAAGTACCAAAATATAACATAAATTTAGTGTGGACAAGTCTAATTGCTCTCTTGTGCCTCATGTCATCCACTGCAGCACTATATCACAAGCCATATGGAAAATCAATATGTGCACAAAATACAAGGGGAAGGAAAGACAATAACTAGCCAGTCACTGTTTTTTTTTCCTTCAAAGAAAACCAAAGTTTGTAGACTCATACAGGTTTCCCGCCTTCCTGTTGGTATATATATTTTTAATGATTCATTATTTGATACACTATGCATTTCAGGGCTCATCAGAGTTTTATCTCCACAGTTGCGGGTTAGCCTTTAGACTTCAAGAGCAAATTAAAGGCAGGATGTAGTTTTCAGAAACAAAGATGTGAGCTGACTAGTTTATTTTCATGCACTTTCTTATCCCTGAATAATATAATTATAGAGCTTTCTGGGCAAATTGTGGCAAGCTGAACTGAATACAAAGTGACAGTGCTCAAAACTGAGCTATGCAGAAACATTTCAAATACCAGCTCAGGAGAAGAGGGGAGGGATGTGTCATTCCCCTCTCAACAAAAACCAGCTTGCACTCATGACATCTGCACTTTCTTGCCCAGATGTTTTCACAGGAAGAACATATCAGAATATAAATTATGCCCTATAAAGCACAGATGGGAGCAAGCTCTCACGAGAACCTATTTTCCATTTCAGCCCCTTCCTAGCCTCTCCCTGGGTCCAGGACTATACCAGGTCAGACTGAGCCCCGATTTCTGGACTGTCCCTGATAATATCTCACATACACAGAGCTTGGAGAGAGACACTTGGCACTGCAAAGAGAGATTGTCCAGCCCAAGCAGGGCCAGGTTCTCACAAGGTTTGCCCCAAAGGCTTCGGGCACTCAGCTGCCTGAGCCACGTGGCTCAGAGAACGTGGCTGCAGTTTATGACAACAAAGGGGTGCTCAAAGGTGCAATCCCCCAACAATTAAACCAGACTAAATCCAAGGTGCCACAATTCTGCCACCTCCCTTGTGCTGGCAGTGCTGCTCGTGCAGCTCAGAGAGCTGATCTAACTGCAAACAGGTCGCTGGCAGGTCAGTTCTCTGAACGGGATCCTGTGTGGTTGCAGCTGTAGGGACACAGGGCAGGGCCAGCAATGAACCAAGGCACAGCACCAAGCGTGGATGACCTGACCTCCACCTGCCTTAAAGCTGCACGATCAGCTCCAAGTACCTCATTTTGAGAGTGATCTGCAGTTCTCACGGACCAGAGCAAAAGCACTCATGGGTAAAATTCTACTTATGCCCTACGCAACTTCTAATTAAAACAGCAGGTACAAATTAGCATGAAATTGAGTCCCTTAATGGATGGTTTTCCCTTTTCTCTTCAGTTTAAAATCACCCTAACAAGCCGAATTCAATGTGCAAGTGGAATGTATCCTCCAGCGAAAACTCCAACACAAATTTAAGTCACTGCAATTTTACATGTGAATATTTTTTCTTCTACCTCTGTACAGCATGAAGCTGGGCATGCAAGCTGCAGAGGACACTGACTTTTAGTGACACCTGGAAAAAAA